>NW_021026205.1:48331-60207 GCF_004153795.1 Camellia sinensis
CCCACCAAAAGGGGGAAGGGGGGAAAGAAAGGGAATTTTTTCCCCCCCCCTTTTTTTTTTTTTTTAATTTTAAAAAGTTTTTTTTTTTGGGGGTTTTTTTTTTTTTAAAAGCCTTTTTTTTGATTTAAGATTTTTGTAATATTTTTTAAATTTAAGCTTTGGCGTAGTTTTTTTAAATTTAATTTTGGTAAATTATTTTTCAATTTTTGGTCCCCTCCCGAGCCCGAGGGCCAAAAGTTTCCTGGGTAAATTAAAAGTTGTTTGGCGTAGAGTGTGGTGTAAAAAAATGTCCCCCCTTTCCCCAAATCCCTCCCACGTCTTTCTTCCTTTTTATTTACCTGCTTTGATGTTTAGTATTAGGGCACGTTAATTTAAGCATACCTTATCCTATGCATGGCGTGCATTCATGCATTTGTATTGAATGCATTAGGCTCGGTACATCACGCTAACTGCATTTGTACTTCAATTCCAAATTGAATACGTACATCAAATTGATCGCATTTTTCACATGCCACGATTTAGACTAGCCGAGCCTATTTCTAACTGCCCTGTATGTGTTGCATTAGACAATTGACATGAACTAGGACATGCATGTTTGCCTAACTAGTTAATTGTTTTGGCACGGAGTAACGATGTAAGTTATTTTCGCTTAGCATCTCGCATGCGTGTGAATGTTGCCATGACAGTATGCTTACCATGTGGCTTAAATGCTTATGTGATATTACTTGTTTTTGAATGCCCGTGGGTGGAGGTTGGATTGTTTTGAGTTGGAAAAACTCGTTGAAATCCGTATTTTTAGCCTACTTGCGAGTAGCAAATTCCCAAAGCGCTTTTCAAAACCGAACGGATATGCAATGCTTATTTCCAAATTGGCAATCTAGTCTATACTTGTTTGCTGTAAAAACCATGAGAGCAGTAGTAATTCTAGGCTAATAATTGGTTTAAGAACACATAAAGTTTTCAAAAACGGATATCACAGTTAGTAGAGGCCGGTCTTCGTACCGGGCGAAAGGGGGTGCTCATAGCTGACCTTCCTCGATCGTACCCAAGCTCCCGAGCCGAGACAACTCCGGTGATGACGGACATGTGGCCTTCGGCACCGAGTCGGGGTTTCCTAAATTTCCCCATTAAAAAATATTTAGGTGGCGACTCTGTATCTGGCAAAGCAGTCCATGTTTGGCACTTCTTTTCAAAAATCTGTTTCTCAAAACGATTTGCCGGATTTGGACTTTTTGGTTCAGATTAAGAACCGTGACAATTTGAGAGTCCGAGCTGTAGTGACCTCACAAATGAACAGAACGGGAGCTCACCCTCCCGGGGCGTTCGGGGGACGTCTACAACAAGCCTCTCCTTTATAGAGGAGAGGCTCTAAAGCTTCTCTTGGAAGCTTCAAATATCCTCCATACACGTGTATGGAGGATGGTCCAAATGCCTCCCAGCTGGCACAGCTGTAATGCATTCAGAGAGAGAAAAAAGCAAGAAGCAGGCCGACCAGTTCAAGTGGTCGGCCGGCCACTCCCTCTGGTCGGCCGACCAGGGGTCAAAAGGTTCAAGGAGAAATGCTGGCCGGCCACCCCAGAAAGGTGGCCTCCCAGATGAGTGCAACACAGCTGTATGATGGAAAACCAGAAAATGTGACCCAAGAGAGAGAAAAACCAGCTTTTTAGCAAGGTTCAAAAGGGTCAAGAAGAATTACTGGTCGGCCTACCCATATTGGTGGCCTCCTAGATGAGCACAACACAATGCTGGTATGGGAGACCAGAAATTGTGATCTAAAAGTGGGAAAAACCAGCTTTCTGCTAAAAAAAAATCAGTTAGAGGAGAGAGAAAATATTTTTCAAAAGAATTTCTGGTCTCCCACTATACTACCACCTTCCTAACAATGAAAATAGGGTCCATGCCAAAAATGGACCCTAACCGATGCAAAACGAGGGTTCAGGGGCCAAAACGCGCAGCCTGGGGCCCCGAAAACAAGCTGTTAGGCACCGGAAATGGCGTGCGACCACAAAGGTGGTCTCTCGGGCCACAGTGTCCCTCAAAAGAGGGGAAACAAGGTGTGTGCCAAAAATCAGAGCAAACGGAGGTAGTTAAGCGGTCCCGAACCAAGGCACACGGCCGACGGCTCTGAAAACCGGTAACTGGTCTCCAAACGGGAAAAATGGCCTGCGACCATGAAACGTAGCCTACGGCCACTGAGAGATGGTCTACGAGACCTCTCCCTCCTTTCGGGAAGAGAAAACAAAGAAAACAGGACCTGGTTCGCAAATCGAGGCAAAGCACAAAAGGGCCCCGAAGTCCGGAGGCAAGGCTCGCAGCTGAGACTCCGAAACCTCAGAACGAGCACAATATGCATCATCACCGAATGCTCAATCGGTGACGTTTGAGTCTTAAGGTCGGTCAAAAATGGGGTGTCTACAGTTGCCCCTCTTTGACAGAACTCGAAAGTCGTAATTGACGGGAGTGAATGTTAAAGTGCAGAGACGACCCATTTTTGACAAGGCCGAAGACTTAGACAAACAGGCGAGATAAACAAAGATGTGCCCGCAGGCATGCCCTCAGGCAGGGGGCAAAATGCAAGTGATAATGCAAGAAGCCAAACATAACTCATGACCACGCAAAGTAGCAAGCTGTAATAAAGTAAATACTCACAGTAGATGCAACAGTTTTAAGCAAGAATGCAAAGCAACAACTACATTTCTTGCAGTTTAAGAATGCAGAGAATTATTTAATTCTCGCCACGTCTCACATGGAGAAGATACAATACCTGTGCGGCTTGTCTGGTCGCACCAGCTTCAAATGAACCATACATACAATATCGTGCCTGCAAGAGAGAGAGACTTAACAAGCACAACACAGTTAGCAACATATGCTCAATGCTATATCGAACGCAGACAAACATGATTCCGATGAGAAAGTGCACCACAATGCGAGAAGAAACGTGCGTAACAACGCAAGTTAAGCATGGAGGCATGACAATACTAATGAAACGTGCACTATAATGCAAGTGGTGTGCATGAGAATGCGAGTGACGTGCATAACAATGCAGGATAAGTACAGACTTGAATGCATATTTGACACGAAACAACGAGCAAAGAAAATGCAAGTTTCGACAAGGGCGACTCAATCGCGGCCTCCGGTTTACCTCTTGGAAGGGCACAATGTACTCAAAAGGGATACATCTTGCTCTTGACGAGGAACGATGAAACATGCATCGAAAGTTGGAGTTGAAGTTCCCGCGGAGGGATTTCACGACGAAAAGTGCACTTTCTTTGTACTTTCTCGGGTGCTGGGGACTCCGGTCACTACCAAAATTTGCAGGGACCTTGAAGACCACCTTGGGAACACCACCGACCAGGTTTGGAGTCCACTGGAGGCCACCGACTAGGTTTTGTGGAGAGGGGTGGTCGGCCTACCAGGAAAGGTGGTCGGCCGACCACCTAACCCAAATCCGGGGCAATTTGGTACTTTCACCCTCAGTTCTTTAAATACATTCGGCCAAACCTTTATTCCTCACAAGTTCAGATCTGAAACCAGTCCCTCTCCCTTCCTAGAGAATTTTCCCTCTTAGATCTGCGCTCTATACGCGTTTTCCAACGCCCCACGCAAAGTTGTTTCGCGAAAACTTTCAGTTCTCTTCACTTTGAACCGATTAGATTTTGATTTCAGTGCTTTTTTCTCCATTTTCACCACTTGAGGTAAGTTTGGCTCAATATTTGGAACATTTTCTTGGGAGTTGACTTTTGTTGACTTTTTGATTTCCCGAGAGTTGACTTTCGTTGACTTTTTCCAATTTTGGCTTATTTTGCTCATTTTTGCTCCTTTTGCAGATTTCTTGAAATGGCGAGTCATTTCCCCCATGGTAGAGGTCCTCCAGGTGCCGAAGGCGATCCAGATATCATGTCTTTGCCGCCAAGGATTCGCCCCTTTATTCCCGAGAGGTATAACCCCCCGACGCACATCCTCCCACGGGCAGTTTTCTACCATTTTACTGATTTTGATGATTGAGCACCAGTGGATTTGCTATTGCAAGAGCCGGAGTCCTACCTCTCTCATCAGGCACGGGAGGTATGTACTTCACCTTTTACATTGCCTGCAATATATTCTGCATTTTCCATGCATCTCATGCTTTCGCTATGCATGCTTATCTGCTCGTTCTGAGCACATTCGCGCACCATATTTCTGTTCATTCTAGCACACAGCTCGTTCCGAATGCTTAGTCTGTAACACAGTATTCTAGTTGCATCTTGAACACATAGCTCAATCTCTTGAATTTCTGAACCCTCAGCCTGTATTTGATTGTGAACACACAGCACACACTTGTTGAGAGTTGAACACGCAGCCCAAACTTTGAATTTCTGAACACGCAGCTCATATTTGATTGTGAACACACAGCACACTCTTGTTGAGAGTTGAACACGCAGCCCAAACACTTGATGTTGAACACACAGCTCGAACTTTGAGATGAACACATAGCCCACTTATTTTGAAATCTGAACACACAGCCCAAATACTTGACGTTGAACACACAGCTCGAACTTTGGGATGAACACACAGCCCACTGATTTTGAAATCTGAACACGCAGCTCAAACACTTGACGTTGAACACACAGCTCAAACTTTGAAATGAACCCACAGCCCACTGATTTTGAAATCTGAACACACAGCCCAAATACTTGACGTTGAACACACAGCTCAAACTTTGAAATGAACACACAGCCCACTGATTTTGAAATTTGAACACACAGCCCAAACGCTTGATTTGCACACAGCTCACAGCATTGTATCTGATTTGGTTTGCACACAGCTCATTTATTTCATTTGCATGCAGCTTATTCATTTCATTCTGAAATTGAATACATGTGTTCATTATGAATGCAGGTGTCTTCCCATGTCACACGAGGATATGGCTCCATTGTTGCGAGGGAGTGGCATGCAGAGCTCCCCGAGGCTGTCCGTGATTAGGTTGACCAGGCGGGGTTTGGACCTTTCTGCACAGGGATATCCCGCTATCCCGCTAGTAGGACATTGATAGGTGCGCTTGTAGAGAGATGGTGGGACACCACCAACTCCTTCCATTTTTCAGCCACTGGGACATGACTATGACCCCATTTGATTTTGCCATACTGACAGGCCTCGACATGGGAGGCTGGCCGATCCCATATGATGAGGATATGGGTGAGTGGGAGGCCGCCTGGATTTATTTATTGGGAGCTCGTCTGCCGGTCGATAGATCCTCAGGCCGAGTCTGATATAACTGGTTTTCTACACACTTCAGGGAGATGGTGCCCGAGACTCCCGAGGAGGTTGCGCAATATACTCGGGGGTTTTTGATGTTCCCCATCGGGACCACTCTATTTTCCAATAGGGGGAACACTGTTGGACTATACCTGCTGAGTGCTCTGGTGGACCTATCGCGGGTTAGCCAGTATGATTAGGGTGGCGTCGGCTTGGCTACCCTTTATTGCTACATGAGCGCGACCTCCCGCAGACAGGGGAACATAGTCGGTAGCTATTGGAGAGCCTGGGAGGTACTTTCTGCCCTCTTGACTTACATTTCTGCTTTTCATTATCTATACACTGCACACATGGCACACTTTACATTTTGTACTTTGCACTCTGCTCTCAGCATTTTCTGCATTCTCTGTATATTCTGTATTTACATTCTGCACTCAGCATTCTGTATTCTGATGGCTATTACCCTGTTTTCCATAGTTATGGGTTTTTGCGTACTTCCCGATGCTAGCCCCAGAGCTTAAGGTGGAGGCGCCCCTCATGACCCCCTATTTGCTCGTATTTGAGGGCCAGTACTGGCCGAGACCTCGGGAGACTCTCCCATACCTACGGTAGTATTTCGATAGGGTGCGGCCGACAGAGGTAATCCAGAATTCTCAGTTCTCTATTTTTTTTATCTTTGATTCATCTTGCACAATTATGATTTCTAATCAGCTTATGCATTGGTTATCCACAGATCACATGGCAGCCCTGGGTGCCTTTGGTTGGAGACACCCGATTTCAGTATGTTGGGGGGTGGGCCGCTTCCCGGTACAGGATATTATTTGAGGTGCCCGTTGGTAGGGCCTGGTTTCTGGGGAAATGCTTCATGCGCCAGACGATAGGCTACCCTCATCAGGATATCCCCTCAGCACCTCCGGTCGATATGCAGACTACCGGGAGGCTCACTCCCTAGAAGGTTACTAGTTGACGTATTGCTACATTTGGAGGAGGGGGAGTACGCGATCTACCGTCACACATACTTGATGCCCCCGTTGATAGGTGTTCGTACCCCCACGAGGAGGTCTACTGGTATGCCATCATCGAGTCGAGCTCGGGCTACAGATATCCCTTCTACCAGCAGGGCCGGTATATCTAGAGGTGGGGCTGGGCTGGTTCCCCCGATTTCCCCGACTTATCATCATGCCGAATGGCTAGACATTCTGACCGAGTTGACGGGTTGGCGATACGGGACTTCCTACCCGATTCCGATAGAGCCTCATATGCCTGATCATCGATACGTCAGTGATCCTGACTCACCACCGGTATGCTCCACTACTTTTCATTTATCATTCAGATACTTAGACATTCATTTATTCATTGATGATTTGAGCTTGTATCTGCAGCCACCTAGAGAGTACATGGAGGGGATGCTCGGATTGGTGGCCTCACTTGAGGGCATGGTCTTGTAGAGGGAGGCACAGTTGTCTATCCTCGGCGTTTCGGTACTCTTTAGTTTTCTTGCATTTATCACACTTCTGATGACATGCTGAACTTGAACATTTCACTGCATTGATTGACTGTATGTGTAGAGCACATTTAACACACACCTCATTCATGTACTATATCTGCATACATCCACTCAATGTAGCTTTCTTGTCTGTGTGTCTGATATACATATTTTGGCTGATGTATTCGAATCGCATTCTTTCTTTTCAGATGCCTCCGTTATATACTGAGCCACAGGTCGGGCCATCTAGGCCTTCCCGGGGAGTTGGGAGAGGGGGTTCGACTCGCAGCCGAGGCAGACGCAGAGCACCTGTTGTGGAGAAGGAGTCCAGCGAGGAGGAGGAGCCTGCGCATCCCCAGTTAGAGACATACGCTGACAGAGAGGGTGGCTCTGGTTCCGGTTCTGGTAGTGGAGATGAGGCCAAGGAGGGTTCCGAGGATGACAGCCCCGATTCAGATGATGACGATGGTGCAAAGGCTGTTTCGCAGAAGAGGACGAAGAGGGCCTCTTACTCCTGTGCTTGATAACATTGTTGCAGCTATTCCCTGCTTTATTTGCCTTTTTTACTAGTAGTTGTAGCACATTGTACATTATTAGGTATTTTTATTTTCTGTAAAACTTGTACCCTTGTTGTAAAATGTTGTAACAAAGGAAGCATGATGGAATGAAACAGCTTTTGTTGCGAAAGTGTTGTATTTTATATTCTTAGCATCGCATCGCATCATTTTGCACAAAATGAGATTGAATGGAAATTGAGCATCGAAAAATTTGCTAAGTCTGGTAGTGAACCAACACAACAAACTAAACAACCTAACTTACTAAGAAACACCAAAACCTTAGCAAGTTTACAACTCGATAAACAAGACACAACAACGTGGATTAAACAAAGGGTAACAACTCAAAGCACAAAACTCGACAGCTCGACAAAACTTACCAACTTGATAAACTTAACAACTTGGCAAATGAAACAACAACTCGATAAGCAAGACTTAATAACAACTTGATAAACAAAATGCATTTTGGACGATCTAGGTGACGGAACGCATCCGAAACAGAGAAAAGAAAAACTCGCACCGTCAACACTCCCGATGCATGGAAATGCTAGGAACTTTCTGTTAGAAGCTAGGACAAGACCAAAGCCACCTTCCTCTTTATGGCCGACCACCTAAGGGAGCTGGCCGACCAGCTTTTTGCATTGGAGGGGAGAGGGGTGGTCGGCCTACCAGAAAAGGTGGCTGGCCAACTACCTAGCTTGGCAGCCACCAAATTTTTGACACGTGTCCCCCGAACAGTGCCTTATCCTCTATAAAAGTCCTAGCTTCGTGGTTCATTCATTTCATCTCAATTTTGCATGAAAATAGAGGCATTCCTCATCTAAAATCTCACAGCTTGGATAGCCTCTCTTAATGGCTCAGAAAAGTTGAACTTCCGGGGCTTCAGCTTGAATACACTATTCACGCTGGGTCGTACTCCGCTGTATCTTCCTTTCCTCCATGCCGCAACAAGGTTTTGGAACCCGGTAACACACGTCTTTAGCTTCGGCGGGCAAGAGATGTGTCTGACCTTCGAAGATTTTCAAGTTTTGATGGAATCCAAGCACAGTGAGGAAATCCTGCCTCAACTCCGGTTTGGCCATGTCCAAGCCCTAGGACAAATGTGCAGCCTCACTTTACATGACGCTCGGTCTCTGATCTGCAACGGGGAACTGGACATCCTCGGCTTGATCCATCGCTTTTCTAATGCTGGTGACCGCGGTGACCGTCATTGGCAGGGCTATCGACAACATGCGCTTTGTCTATGCTTGCTATCTCATTTCTTGCTTACCTCAGGTTTTGGAGGATTTAATGTCCGGTTGATCGAGGTCGCCCAAGGTTTGAAGGAGGGCAAGAGCTGTATTGCCATGACATTGGCTGAGACATTGATGGGTTTAGATGCTTTTCATTATCGGGAGACGGCTAGGCTTGCGGGGAGCCCACTACTATTGCAGGTAATGTTTCCTACCCAATCTCACATATGTATTACTCACATCACTCGGCCCTCAGGCTTGATTTTTCTCACAAAACCCTTTTCTTACTTTTCTCTCCTCGTACATCTCTCTATTCTTTATTCTCTCGTTTTTTCATCCCTCCCTAGGTGTGGTTGATGGACAAGTTACAGATTGTGGAGTCTTGCCCAGCATACTCAGCTCGTGGCTACTTTTTTCGACAACCCCTGGTCGATACCCTAGATGAGGGGTGGTGGTACAACTAGATGTGCAGTTTGTCTGCAAACCGCATCGCTTGGCTCTGCCCTTGGCTCAACCTCCCGGCAATGAGCTACAGCATGTCCCGGCAGGCTGGGATCCAGTTAATTGGTCTGACTCACTGTGTGTTCTACTTTCCTTTCCGGTTCCAACGCCAGTTTAGCCATGATCAGACTTGCCCGCCAGAGGGGATAGAGTACCCGGCTGCATTCCCAGTCCGAGGCGCACAGCTTGCCCGATATGCCACAGCATGGAGGATGAGAGAACTCCTGGCCCCCGTTCCCACTTTTAGTTGCACTTTGTCTGATGAGTGCCTAGATTGGCTCAATGAAGAGGCACAGAAAGGACCCACTTTGGCATCAGAGGCTTCAACCAGCTCTGGGAGGGGGCGCAGGAACACCTAACTCATCTATGCTCCGGATTTATTGCTTTATTAGTACTTTCAAGTTTTCTTTATGAATGTAATAAAAAAGCAACTTCAATTTGTATGCAAGAGCAGGAGAACTCTGTATTGAAATCAATGAAATTGAAGGTTGTAGGTATTGAAAATTTTCCGCTTTGGTCCAAAAATGGTCTAAGTTGTAAAAGGATTAATTTGAACAAAGTCAACTTTTATCAAAACTTTTCAAAACCATTTTCGATATGGATCAGATCTGGACACGCCTGAAATCTCTCACTGAGATGCACAACCTCGGATCCTAGCAACTGGAAAGTTGCCCCTAGTCTGAATAGTACCGCGGCACTGCACAGCAACGGAAAGTTGCCCCTAGTCTGAAAAGCACTGCACCGGAGATCATAACCAAACTCTTGAATGCTGAATAGACAAAAATGGCCGAGATGATCAAATGGACAAAGTTGATCGAGGAAAAGTTTATGGCTGAACTTCAGGATGAAGTTGCCTACGTATCCCAAAGATAGGAATCAAGCCTTACGTAGTTCAGACTCGGGCTCACTCGAGTATTCTCACTCTCCTTTTACGCTCTAACTTTTGCCAAGGCCGCCCTTTGCGGGTTTTCAACCTTGCAAGCTCAGTTTTTATAATTTCAAATTTTTTGTGCTCTGACTTTTGCCTAGGTCGCCCTTTCGGGTTTTCGGCTGAGCGAGCCTCTTAGGGGTAATATTTCTTCAACTTGTCCATGTTGATCGGTTGGGAGAACTCTAGGCCATCTAGGTCCATCAGAACCGCAGCTCCACCTGACCAGATTGACTTGATGATGTAAGGGCCAATCCAATTGGGTCTGAACTTGCCGCTAGGGTCGTGAATGGGAGCTCGGTTGTCCTTGAGCACCAAATCTCCTTCTTTTAGATTCCTGGACTTAACTTTCTTGTTGAAAGCCTGGGCAATTTTGCGCTGATAACCTTGAACATGGTACAGTGCTTTCAGTCTTCTTTCATCAAAGAGCTTGAGTTCCTCAAATCTGCTCTGCTACCAATCAGCCTCAGCTATCTGACACTTGGCCAGTACCCTTAATGACAAAACCTCAATTTCAATAGGTAGAACAGCCTCTATCCCATAAACCAATGAATACGAAGTCACTCTAGTAAAAGTTCTAATTGAAGTCCGGTAGCCCCACAGAGCAAACGACAGCTTATCTGGCCAATCCCGGTAGGTTTCCACTATCTTCTGCAGTATGTGTTTGATGTTCTTGTTGGCGACCTCGACCGCTCCATTGGTTTGCGGCCGGTATGTGGATGACTTATGAAAGCCACGTTGTATCTCTCCAACGAGTCAATCACTTCCTTCTTGAAGTAGGAACCGTTATCTGAAATAATCTCGTTTGGGACCCCATAACGACAGATGATGTTGTTTCTGATGAACTTTGCAACATGCAAAGCCTTCAACACTGCATAAGATTGGGCCTCAACCCACTTCGTGAAATAATCTATCGCGACCAGAATGAACTCATGCCCATTCGACCCCTTCGGGGTAATAGCCCCGATCACATTGATTCCCCAAACTGAAAATGCCCATGGCGAAGTTATATTGTATAGCTTCGACGGCGGGATGTTCATGCGGTTTGCATGGATTTGACACTTGTGGCATCGCCAAACAAAGCCAATACAATCCTCCTCTATGGTGGACCAATAATAACCTTGTCTGAGGATTTTCCGTGCTAGCATTACCCCGTTCATATGCGCACCACATTCCCCTCTATGAATGGCCTCTATCAGGCGTTTTGATTCTTCAGCTTCAACGCACAGTTTATGCATTCCCAGATGACCTCTTTTATACAATTTACCTCCGCAAATGATGAGCTGAACGGTCATTCTTTTGATTGCCCTTTTATCCTTGGCGTTTACCCCTGGTGGATATGCTTCCTTCTCCAAGAAATTCCAAATATCGTAATGCCAGGGGTTCTCGTCTTGAACCTCGTCTATAGCAGCAATCAACTCGTAAGCCGGCACAAATTTCTGGTTGATAATTACTGGACGCATCCGGACCCCAAACGGGGTGTCTATCATGGAAGATAGAGTTGCTAGTGAATCTGCGAACTTGTTGTTTTCTCTTAGTAGATGAGTGAAGTTTAGCTTCTCAAACCGAGAAATCAGCAGGTCCAAGGTCTGGTGGTACATTATCATCTTTTCTTCTTTGACCTTCCAATCCTCCTTAGCTTGGGATACAACAAGGTTCGAGTCCCCAATGACGTCCAACCGTCTTGCCCCTAGTTCCAGGGCTGCTTCTAGACCGGCAATGCATGCCTCATATTCTGCTTCGTTGTTCGAGACTTTGAATCGGAGTTTAAATGCTAAAGGGATACGGGAATTGTCGGGTGCTATCAGCAACACCCCTATCCCATACCCATACTGGTTTGACGCTCCGTCAAAGTACATCGTCCAACATTCATCGTCAACGTGCAAAATGGCCTCATCTGGGAATAAGTACTCAACTGCTTCACCTCCTTCCACTGGATG
>NW_021026205.1:62073-93591 GCF_004153795.1 Camellia sinensis
CCCGAAATGCAAAATTAGGCATACGCAATGACCTATAGCTATACAAAGCATGCATTATTTGAACATGAAGTGTGAAGAAAGATTCAAGGCAGTTCAAAAACAAGAATATTTACAGTTTTAAGCAAGGCCAAATAGTGAAAATAAATGGGGCTAAGCTAGCATGCAAAAATGGCCCCGAAAGAGAGATAATGAAGCAAGTGGCAGCTGCTGTCCCTAAACAGAGAAAGGCCCTTTTACAATGTTGAAGAGGGGCCCAAAATATGGCATTTTACAGTTTATGATCAAACCCAAAACAGTGCACATGCAAGCCTAAAATACTATGCAAAATAAGGCCTAAAAAGAGGTTTAAACACAAAGAGCAAGAAGGGAACCTCAAACAGCAAAAGACCCTTGATCAAACATGAATAGGGGGTTAAAATAAAGCCATTTTAAGTTCGGACCAGAGTCCAAAAATATAAGCATAAGAGGCTAACAAAACATGCAAAAATGAGGCCAAAAGAGGGATATAAAGGAAAGTGGCAAATGGAAGCCACAAACAGTGATGAGCCCTTCAACAATGTTGAATAAGGGCTCAAAATAAGCTTCTTTATAGCTCAGACTAGAGCTCAAAACAGTTTACATATAGGCCTAAAATAATATGCAAGAAAATAGCATACAAAGGAGGTAATGAAGCAAGTGCAAAAAGGGAGCCTCAAACAGTGAGAGGCCCTTAAACAAACATGAAATAGAGCTCAAAAAAATGATATTTTCAGTTAGGGTCGGAGCCCCAACATGCAAGCACAAAGAGCTAAGATGTGAACCAAGAAAAGGGTCAAAAATGGGAGAAGAGGACTTACCCTTGAAGACTAATCTTTGACAGCGTTTTGAACCAAGAAATGCTGCCTCCTAAGCTCCGAAGACCCTCCAAGCTGCTGGAATGGAGTGGTGGTGTGGTGCTAGGTGATGGTGAGGAAATGGTGTAAGAATCAAAGGGTTTTTTAAGGCTTAGAGTAGAGAGAGAGAGAGAGATTTAATGTGAGAGCTCCAAACCAAAATTTTCTAACCCCTAAAACACAGCTGGGGGGGTCTGTTATATAGACACAAGAGGGTGGAAAAGAGGGGGAAAAATGGGGGGGAAATGAAATTCAAATTTCCCCCCAAAATTGGCCTAAAAGGGAGATAAAGGGGCAAGTGATAGTAGGAGATCTCAAACCGAAGAGAGCCCTTCAAAAACGTTGAATAGGGGCTCAAAATAAGACACTTTTTAGTTTATGACAAGCCACGAAAATAAATACAAGTAGGCCTAAACTATCATGTAAGAAAAGGCCTAAAAGAGGGGTAAAGAAGCAAGTGGCAGTAGGAGATCTCAAACAGCAAAAGGTTCTTAATCAAACATGAAAATAACCTCAAAATATGACTATCTCAAGTTTGGGTCGGAGCCCAAAAATGCAGAATGAAGGTTCGGGAGCTAAAACACGTAGTTTGGGGCCCCAAAAGTGGGCTGTTAGGCACCGGAAGTGGTGTCCGACCACGAAGTTGGTCTCTCAGACCACAGTGTCCCTCAAAAGGGAGTAAATAAGATGCATGCCAAAAACTGGAGCAAACGGAGGTGGTTAAGCGGTCCCGAACCGAGACACACGGCCAACGGCTCCGAAAAACCAGAAACCGGACTCCAAACGGGCAAAACGGCCTACGACCATGAAACGTAGCCTACGGCCACTGAGAGATGATCTACGAGACCTCTCCCTCCCTTCGGGAAGAGAAAACAGAGAAAACGGAGCCTGGTTCGCAAACCGAGGCAAAGCACAAAAGAGTCCGGAAGTCTGGAGGCAAGGCTCGCAGCCAAGACTCTGAAACTTCTGAACGAGCACAATATGCAATATCACCGAGCGCTCAACTGGTGACGTCTGAGTCTCAAGGTCGGTCAAAAATGGGGTGTCTACACTTATACAACAAGGATTTCTTCAAAGCAAGTGTGACTCCTCTCTTTTTGTTCACAAAACTTCTACCTCTCTCACTTATCTACTCATTTATGTTGATGACATCCTTCTCACTGGGACCAATGCTTCTTACATTCAGTCTCTCTTGACTCATATGCATCAGGAGTTTTCCATGAAGGAGCTTGGAGATATTGCCTATTTCTTGGGTATCTCAGTTACTTCTTCCCCTACTGGGTACTTTCTATCTCAACATAAATATGCAGCTGACATTCTTGCCAAAGCTGGCATGATTGAGTATAAACCATGTTCTACACCTGTCTCTACCAAGCTCTCCAATACTGCTGCTGATGTTCTTCCTTGTTCTAATTCTTTTCTCTATCGCAGTCTGGTGGGAGCTCTCTAATATCTCACCATTACACGGCCTGAGCTTTCTTATGCTGTTAATCAGGCTTGTCAGCATATGCACTCCCCCACCGTGGGTCATTTTTCAGCCTTAAAACGTATTCTTAGATATGTGAAGGGTACTATTTCTCATGGTCTTTCTTTTCAACCTAGTCATTTCCAATTACAGGCTTATAGTGATTCAAATTGGGCTGGTGATGTCACCGATCGCCGTTCTGCCTCGGGCTATTGTGTCTACTTGGGTCACAATCTGATTTCCTGGTCTTCTAAGAAGCAAACAACTGTTTCTCGCTCCTCCACTGAAGATGAATATCGTTCTCCAGCTCACACTTCCGCTGAGTTGACTTGGTTGCACATGCTTCTTCAAGAATTTCATATTCCTCAATTTGCTTCTCCTGTCTTATGGTGTGACAATCTCTCGTCAATTTCCTTAGCTACCAATCCTGTTTTTCACAGCCGCTCGAAGCATATCGAGGTGGATTGTCATTTCGTGTGCGTGAAGGTTGCTTCTCGTAAACTTCTTCTCAAATATGTTCCCACTGCTCACCAATTAGTTGATATCTTCACTAAGCCCTAGTCTGCTGCTTGATTTTCTTATCTAACACACAAGCTCATGGTTCATGCTTCACCTATTTGCCTGCGGGGGAATGATAAGACTATCAGTCCTACTGATAGTTCTATTGTAGTTATCAACAATGAAGGCTCATCATAAGCCATACACTGCCACAGTAGGATAGCTGAGTTTGTAACAAGATATTGTTGTAATATTAGATATATACGGTTAGGGTGTTAGATATATTGTTAGGCTAGTTAGGTTGGTTATAAGCTGATGTATATATATACATGTATGATTAGTTCTCAGAGATTAACAAAAGATATTTTTCTGCTTTTGATAATTCATCAAACCAAACACATAACTAGAAACTCCATACTATTTTCAAAACTCTACACTCAAATCGTAATCAAATATATAATAAAAAAATTAAAATATTTAAAAACATATTTATAAAAAAAATAAAAAATATTTAAAACAAAAATTATATAAAAGGTTTGATTTATGTTCATAATCTTTCTAGAAAATATGTATATTGGGAATCAGTCTTCAAAATCATGTTTGCAAGCTTTACCGGACAAAAAAGAAGTTTTAAAAGTTTTGGCAAAGAAGTTGTATGGCTGTCCACCTAGTGTGACTGATTTGAGAATATCATTGTAAGATCTAAGCACAATACAGGTGAAAGAATCTAGTTGCTCAGTCTTCTCAGTGTAATATTCCTCTCTACTATGTATGACACAAGCTGGTATCATGTGCCATGAATGAATGACTTTAGTCTAATTTACTTTACTTATTAGTCATCTCTTATTAAATAAATTTCTTGACATTGTTTCAGCAAAGCATATATATATCACAAAGCAAAATTTTATAAGATGGATAAGATGATCATCCTAATCTTGTTTCATTTTCATTTCGAGTCATTTATAGAAATGTAGCTTTTGTCTTCAATAACCAATATATGCTTGGGTACTTCTATTAAAGGCAATGAAGGCAGCAGAACCAGATGAATTGGTGCTAGGAAACTGGAAATCTCAAGGCACTACTTATGGCATGTCTGTGCTTGATGATCACGAAGTTGTTGTGTTTTTAAATAAATGGTTGCAATTGAAAAACACCAAAAAAATATAAAATAAAAAAAAAACTATTCTGAACATTCGAGTGCATGACCGGCCAACATTTAGTATTGGTATATATAGATGGGTTGAGGACACTTGAGGGCATTATGGACATTTTAGTGTTTAGCTTTGATGACATCAGCTTTTTTTGTGAAACAAATAAACGGAAGTCAACAGAAGAGGGAATCTGGAGAATGTCAGGTAAAGTAGGGGAGGTTACTGTAATTATTGAAACCACAGAGGAGGTCCCTGTATTTGTCAGAAATCTTTGGGGAGGTGCTAAAATTTATGTTTGTATATCATCATTCAATAAAATATCTTCAAGTAGAATTTAATGATGGAAAGTTATAGAATGTAATCATAATGTAAAAGGAAGAAATGATAGGGAAAATGGGAAGATGGTCATTTAGAAAATTTTAGGGTATGACATCAGCAATCTAAGGGGCAATTTGTAATAAGGTTACAAACGTCAGGGAGGGAAATGTAATTTTTCAAATGTGAGATAGGAATCTATATTAAACAGAAACCTCAAGGGGTGTCAGTATAATTTACCCAATAATTTATTTCAAAGTTATTACAAAAAAATCTTACGCTCGAGCGGTTCCTTCTTCGCTCGAGCGGGCTCTTCTCGAGCAGCACTTCTTGCGCTCGAGCGTTGGTCTATTGTCTGCAAAACTGCTAGGAGTGTGTATTCTGCACTCAAGCGTCACTTCTTGCACTCGAACGGAACAACTTATTGTGTCTGATGCTCGAGCGTCACTTCTTGAGCTCGAGCGGACTATGCATATATCAATTCGCAGCAGCACCTTTTTACATCACTTTTTCACACATTTTTCTCTCAAAACCCTAGATCTAGAGCCTCTCTTTCTAAAACCTACATTCTCTCTACATTTTCACCTAGATCTAGTGAATTCTCTACCCTCGTGTCTTTGTTAAAAATGTGGAGCATCTCAAGGGCTACATTTTGATCCGGATAAAGCTTGGTTTCGACATCCTTGTGACAACGTGCATATGTAGAGTGACAACGTGCTTATGTGGAGTGAATTACTATTGTCTACTGCATTAGGACGCGAGTGGGTTAGTTTCGGCACATTTATAAATGTGCTAATCTCTTGTGTTACCTTTATTAGGATGTCAGGACATGGACATGGTGACGATAGGCATGGTAGGCTTAGAAGGCATGAGATGCCTTTATCGGATGAGATTCCGGCGCAGGAAGAAGGGGTCGGTCAGGCCAATGTGGCCGAACCAGTTGGTCAATAGGCCATGGGCGCCTTAGCCCACGAAATGGCCGGAGCATTGCGGGAGTATATGGACATTCTCAAGGTTGATAATCAAGTCCAAGCCCAAGTAGCTGAGGCAGGGCCGTCTTTTTTGAAGCGAGAGTTTTTCTGGTTGAATCCGAATGAGTTTGTGGGTGATCCCAAAGAGCTAATGAAGGCAGATGAGTGGCTAGAGCAAATAGTGAAAACGTTCGAGATGCTTGGCATCGAGGACGACCAGCTGAGAGTGACCATGGTATCCTTCCAGCTGAAGGGAGATGCGGGTTAGTGGTAGAAGTATGCGCGTGGGCGCATTGGGGTGACTTGAGAGACTTTTGTCAGCACCTTCAAAGACACGTTTCTACCTCCAACGGTTAGGGAGAAGTTGAGAGACCAGTTCTCCAAGCTAGTGCAGTTGAGCACTCCTATGGCTGAGTTTGAGGCTACATTTACTAGCCTAATGAGGTTTGTACCAGCACTCGTGGTGACTGAAGAACGCCATTGTTTGGAGTTTGAGAAGAGATTGAGGATCGGGCTAATGTTCAAAGTGGCCGGGTCGATGATCAGGGATTATAGATGCCTTGTGGAGGCGACAGCTCATCTGGAGACTGTAATGTTGATGGAGAAAGAGAGGATAAGGGGCTCCAGGAGGAGTCAGGATGTTTAGGGGGACAGAAAGAAGCCGAGGGTTCTAACCCCCAGCAGTCCTAATGAGCATAGTCGAGGTCTACTTTTTTAGTACTGGCTTCGGGTTCTGGGAGGGGTGGTTAGGGAGATATTACTTGTTTCAAATGTGGTCAGTTGGGCCACAAGTCTCCAGTTTGCCCGCAAAGAGGAGGAGGGCAACGGTCTGCATCGTCTTCGACTCGTTCTCAAAGCCAATGTCAGGGGAAAGGCCAGTCGCTCACTTTTTATCAGTGTGGGCATGCGGGGCATATGAAGAGGTTTTGCCCTCAATTGGGTGGCATACCCTGTGCATCTAGTTCGAGGCAAACACAGAGTCACCAGCCTGCACAGTCAGCACAAGTCTCGAAGGCCAATCTGGGAGCCTCTTCGGCTTAGTCGGTACATTAGGCTTATGCTCCAAGAGGTAAGCAGGTTGAGCAGAGATCTACAGGGCGTGTGTATGCTGTTACTGCGCTAAATCTTGTACCAACTCGTTCAGTAGTAAGAGGTACCTTCTTCTTTTGTAATTTAGTTGCTAATGTGTTGATTGATACGGGTGCATCCTATTCATTTATCTCGTCTGCATTTGCATCAGTTTTGGGATTGGAGCAGACTCGGTTAACATCTTCTATCTGTGTAGAATCACCTATTGGTGGCGAAGTTATTTTGAAGCAGGGGTGTCAGGGTTATGACATGGAGGTTGCCGGTTGTCGACTTCTTTTGCATTTGTGTTGATTGACATGTTTAATTTTGATGTTATTTTGGGAATGGACTGGTTGTCATCATATCGGGTTATTATAGATTGCTACCCTCAGAGGGTTACTGTATATACCCTGAGTGGTGATTGCTTTTATTTCTTGGGGGACCGGGTTAATAGAGTCTTATCACCGGTGTATGATCCGCTTGGGTGGAGTGAGCTTAGTTAACTTCTTGCCAACTTCTTGAGTACTGAGTGTGATGAAGTTCGAATTGAGTTGCAATTAGTAGTTTGTGAATACTCGAATTTTTTTCCTAAGGATCTTACTAGTTTACCACCTCACTGAGAGATCTAGTTCTCTATTGACTTAGTGTCTGGCACGACACCTATTTCTATGGCACCTTATAGATTTGCACCTGTCGAGTTGAGTAAGTTAAAGGTTTAACTCCAAGAATTGTTAGATAAGGGTTTTATCCACTCTAGTACTTCGCCTTGGGAAGCACCGGCTCTTTTTGCCAAAAAGGAAGATGGTGCGTTGCGACTTTGTGTAGATTACTGGAAGTTGAACCTGGTAACTGTTAAGAACAAGTACCTAATGCCTCGTATAGATGATTTGTTTGATCAGTTAAAGGGGTCTTGTTGCTTCTCTAAGATAAACATGAGATCGGGTTATCACCAATTAAGAGTAAGGGAGGAGGATATCCCGAAGGTGACATTATGTACGTGGTATGGCCATTATGAGTTTCTACTGATGCCCTTTGGGTAACCAATACATCAGCTATGTTTATGGATTTGATGAACTGGATCTTCCGTGAATTCCTAGGCTGTTTTATGATTGTCTTTGTGGACGACATCTTGATTTACTCACCCTCTGAGGAGGAGCATGATGAATACTTGTGAGTGGTACTTGAGTTGCTTAGAGCCCACAAATTGTATGCTAAGTTTGGGAAATGCGAATTCTGGTTGAGAGAAGTTAAGTTCTTAGGCCACGTGTTATCCGAGGAATGGGTGAGTGTAGATTCATCTAAGACAGAGGTAGTCCAAGATTGGGAACCACCTAAGAACACTTTCGAGACCTGTAGTTTCTTGGGGTTGGCCGGGTATTATCTTAGATTTGTGAAGGACTTCTCTAAGCTAGCCTCACCATTGACTAGACTACAGAGGAGATGGATCAAATTTGTGTGGAGTGAGACCTGTGAGAAGTCTTTTCAAGAGCTTAAGGTTAGACTTAATACTGCTCCAGGTTTGATTATTCCAAAGAGGGGTTTGGGCTATTCGGTGTATTGTGATGCCTTATGGGAAGGTTTGGGTTGTGTTTTGATGCAAGAGGGGAAGGTAGTGGCCTATGGCTCACGGCAGTTGAGAGGAACTACCCTGATCATGACCTAGAGTTAACGACAGTGATTTTTGCCTTAAAAATTTGGAGGCATTATCTGTATGGTGAGAAGTTTGAAGTGTTTTCTGATCACAAGAGTTTGAAATATCCATTCACACAGAAAAACTTGAATCTGAGGCAGAGGAGGTAGATGGAGCTTATAGAGGATTATGATTTCGAGTTAGATTATCATCCAGGAAAGACCAATGTTATGGCCGATGCCTTGAGTAGGAAATCCATTAGCAGTGTAGCTTGTACTGCCATCTGGGAATGGGAGATGTTAGGTGCTATTAGGGAGTTTGACTTGTGTCTTGGCAAGTCCGTTGAGTCTGTAGCCTTGTTTTCAGTAGTTGCACAACTTACACTTGTGAACCGAGTGATAGAACAAAAGGGTGACCTTGAGGTAGAATCCCTCCAAGAGAAGATTTCTAGTGGAAAGGTAGAAAAAGGCTTGAACGTGTACTCCGACTCGAGTGTTAGATACCTTGACCGTCTCTTCGTGCTAGAGTCTTGCCGAGAGGAAGTACTCCAAGAGTTTCACTATTTACGCCTTGCGGTGCATTCGGGAGGCACAAAAATGTATCACGACCTTTGTCACCAGTTTTGGTGGAGGGGAATGAAGAAGGATGTGGCCGTGTTTATATCAAAGTGCCTTACTTGTCAACAAGTGAAGGCTGAACATCAGAGGCCAGCGGGTTTGTTGCAACCTTTGCCTATAATTGAGTGGAAGTAGGAGCATGTCACGATGGATTTTATTATTGGCCTTCTAAGGACTCAATGGGGCAGCGATGTAATTTGGGTGGTAGTTGACCGGTTGACCAAGTCAGCACACTTTATACCTATGTGTGTGAGATACTCGGTAGACTATCTTTGCTACCTTTACATTAGGGACATAGTGAGATTGCACGGAGTCCTTGTGTTGATTGTTTCGGATAGAGATCCGTGTTTCACAGCTTAGTTGTAGCTGAGCCTACAGAGTGCCTTGGGCACGAGATTGACTTTTAGCACTGCGTATCACCCTCAGACTAACAGGCAGTCCGAGCGTACTATTCAAATCCTTGAGGATATGCGTCGAGGTTATGTCCTTGACTTTAAGGGGTCATGGGAGAGGCATTTGCCCTTAGTGGAATTTGCCTATAACAATAGCTTCTAGTCGAGTATTGGTATGACACTTTTTGAGGCCTTGTATGGCCGACCGTGTAGAGCTCCCGTATGTTGGGCATATGTGGGTGGTGCACCCATGTTGGGCCCGGAGTTCGTCTGAGATATGATGGAGAAAGTTACACTTATCCATAAGAGGTTGGTTACGGCTCCGAGTCGCCAGAAAAGTTATGCCGATCGTAGGACAAGACCTTTGTCTTTTGACGTACGAGACTATGTATTCTTGAAGATATCACCTAGGAGAGGTTTGATGAGGATTGGAAAGAAAGAGTGAGAAGTTATCCCCTCGATTCATTGGGCCTTTTGAGATCCTTGAGCAGATTGGAGAGGTAGCTTATTGTTTGGCCTTGCCGCCACAGCTTTCCAAGGTTCATGATGTGTTTCATATTAGCATGTTTCGGAAGTATGAGCCGGATCCATCACACGTGTTGGATTGGACCGACTTAGAGGTAGATGAGGATGCCTCATATGAGGAGAGACCGGTGACAATCTTAGATACCCGGGACCAAGTCTTGCGAGGCAAGACAATTCCCTTGGTTAAAATATTGTGAAAATGTCACGGGGTTGAGGAAGCAACTTGGGAGCATGAGTTGGAAGTCCGTGATAAGTGTCCGAACTCATTCGTTGATGTTTGAGCATGTATTGAAATTTTGATTATGTTAATGAGATATGAAAGCATTGTATATTTTGTGTATGTTTTGGAAATATGGATTTAATGTGAACATTGTAAATGTTTTGGGAAAATGTGACTTATACTTTCAATGTTGGAACTTGTGTATCGAGTTGATGAGAATGGATGACCGGAGAATGGATCATGGTATTGGAATTGATTAGTTATCATTATTGTGTTTGGTTTAAGCATAACTTTAAAACTTGATTTGAAATTTTGGGGACGAAATTCCCTAAGGGGGGGAGATTATAATGATTCTGGTTTAGACCCGACTCATTTTGTGTTCCGGACTCGGGTTTCATGGTTTCGTGTTGTTGTTCATGTCTTGCTTCCAATGTATACCCTTAAATTTGGTTATTGGATCTTAGTGGTTGTGTTTGGAATAGGTTGGTTGTTTAGTTTTCAAACCTTTGCTGCCCATAATTTGACTCCTGCACTCGAGTGGCACTTCTTGCGTTTGAGCGGGCTTTGTGAACTATCAGTAGTTTTGTAGGTCTGCAAAACTACTGGGAGAGTATATCCTATGCTAGAGCAGTTCCTTCTACACTTGAGCGGCGCTTGTTGGACTTGAGCATTGGTCTGTTGTCTACAAAACTACTGGGAGTGTTTATTCTGCGCTTGAGCATCACTTCTTGCGCTCGAGCAGAACAACTTATTATGTCTAACGCTCAAGTGTCACTTCTTGCGCTTGAGCGGACTGTGCATATATTAGTTCACAGCAGCACCTTTCTACATCACTTTTTCACACATTTTTCTCTCAAAACCCTAGATCTAGAGCCTTTCTCTCTAAAACCTACATTCTCTCTATATTTTCACATAGATCTGGCAATTTCTTTACCATTGTGCCTTTATTAAAAAGGTAGAGCATCTCAAGGGCTACGTTTTAATCTAGATAGAGCTTGGTTTTGACATCTTTGAAGTCTCTCCATCCCTTCCTTTGGTCTTCTAAACTTGAGGTAGGGACTCTCTACACTCTTCTATGAGTTTTAACTTAGTTATTTGTTAATGTGTAAGAAATATTGGAACTTGTGGTGATTTTGAACAAACCTAGAGTTTTGGTTTAAAATCAAAAGAGGGGTTTTCCAATGTAAGTATTCAAATGGTTATGGGAGTAGATATGAGGTTGTGTTGTGATAAATTTGTTAATTTGGATAAGCGGTATGGATTTTGGAGGAAAATGCAGTTTGCCCTAAAATGTCTCAAATAGTTATTTTGTATAAATAAATGAAATTGGTATTGGAAATGTGAAATTGGATGAATATTTATATAAATGGTGGAGTTAGATATGTAATATCTCTCACTTATGGAAATTTGGATAATTTATCTGTTTTGGAGATTGTATATCTGTTTAGAAATATATGTTTTGGGTTATCGATGGAGTATAGTTATGATTGTTGTAGAAATTGCATGAGGATTAGGTAATTTGAAACTAAGCTCTTATCCGTTGTCATTGAATATGACTATGTTTTAATACATTGTAAATGTATGATGTGTGAGAGAAGAAATGAGATGTACTCCATGTTTGAGAGAAGAAAGATGATGGACTCCATTGAATTAAGTTGGCCTGTGTGTCCAGGGTGAAAGTCCCGAAAACTGTATCTATACATGAGTGCTGATTCCCGCATACGAATTATCTGTAAAATGGCAAAATGGAAGTGTTTGTATAATAGTTGCGTTGATTAGAAACCTATCGAGTTGTTCCCTCAATGTGGTTGTCTGAATGAATTGGTGAATGACTCATGAAATGAAATAAAATGATGAATGAATCATGAAATAAGATAAAATGAATTGAGACAACATGAACTGTGATGTAAAGCTTGGCATGACATGGTTTTGTAAGAGAGTTATAAATGATTTTTATCGCGGGCATTGAATATGCATCGCATACTTATATCTTTGTTAAGATTCATATATTGTGTTAGATTGTTCCTACTAGGCTTTGGCTCACCCTATTTGGGAAAAACCATTTTCAGGTGTTGGAGATATACCTCCGCTAAGACAGTAGTTTGGAGAGATTTGGAGCAAGAGCTTCTTTTGATTGTATTTACCTTGTATAGCTAAGGGCTTAATTGTATTAAGTTAGACTCATTTTTGTTATAACCAAGCAGTGACTTGGAAAGATGTAAGCCTTTAGGACATATGAATATTTATTTAGCTTTCATTACTTGGTACTATTTGTAACACATGCTGTAGATACATGATGAACTATTTATGAATATATATCGCGTGTGTCACCTTTTGTATATTAACTTTGATGAATGAAAATACTTTATTTCCGCTTGTGAGATGGGTTTATTATATTTATTTTGGGGTGTGACATGTAGTTCTGCATATATTGGAAGAATTCTCTAGTGTAGCTTCTGATTTAGTGCAGGTACTACTAATTCTAGTTTTCTGCATCACTGCAATATTGCATATTGTTATTGGGAAGGCAGAGAAATTTTCTAGTTTGAACCCAGAGAAATTCTTGCGAAAACTAGAGAAATTCTCTAGATCGAATTTTCTCTAGACCGACATTGAGGGACCTTAGACAACCATTACTTTGTCAACATCATTCGAGGACAAGGTCTTTTAATATCTAATAATGTGTTGGTCAGTCAAGATCTTGAAGGGGAGATAAGAGAGCATGTTTGGGCTTATGCCAACAATCAAGAACTGTTCTTTGTTTCATTTTGAGAATTTAATGATCAAGATAGAAAACATCAACATACTCACTGGAGAGCAAAGAGAGATTAGGAAAAATTACAAGTGATTGGGTTGAGTTCTTGAGTGAAAAGGGCGGTGAGTGTGATGTGTTTGATGGTGATTGGGTTTGGGATGAGACATACCCATTGTATCGATCAAGAGATTGCAGGTTTTTGTATCAATCAAGCTAGAGAAATTTCAATATTTTGCGAACAAACACAGATAAATTTGTGATAAAACTTTTCTGGTTTGGTTAAAATAATTTTCTTTGGTTTAAAATTATTGTGCTAAAATTTCTCTGGTTTGGTTAAAACAATTTTCTCTGGTAATCTTACGTATCTTGATATATACACGTTATGTATTTGTATAATTGTTTACTTTTTTGTTTAGTTAGCTCTCTTTTCACTGATTTTAAAGTAGCACTTTTTGATTTGTAAATGATCTTATGTAATAGTGATCTGCTTGGTGATCTATATGGAATGATAAACAAGTATTATAATGAAACTGATTTTTGATTTGGATTGTTCATAGAAGTGAATTTCACCTCATTTACGTACTAAAATTTTCTTTGGCTGGTGATGATAAGGTATTGGAGCTTGAGATTGTGAAGAATTTTGATAAAGAGGTGATTTTCTCTGGGAAGAAATTTTCTAGGAAGAAACTCCCAAAGCTACCTCAAACTCAGCTACTGTCAAGTCCATAATTTCTCTAGAGAGAATTTTTCTAGGAAGTCCAGAGAAATTCTGTATATCGAATTTTCTCTAGATCGATGTTGAGGGACCTTAGACATTATAAAAATATTTGGTGTCCTTTATGCTATAGAATCTTAATACCAGAAACCTTAATATTAGATAAATTCAATCATTACTTGCAGTCAATAAAGATAGACACAAGGGAATGAAAATTGTGGCAGAGATGAGAATCAAAGAAAATTAATACAAGTTGATTTTTGGAAAAAATTTAGAAATTTCGGTTTGAATAAATATTGTAACAATTATAATAATTAATCAAAAATAACAAAATTAAATATTAATAGAAAAAGTTTAGAAAAACCTTCTACATAGTCAAGGCACATAAAGGCTTCGTTTGGGAAGAGAGATTGGATTAGGTTTGGAGCTATTTTAGCCAAAAAAATAATAAAATAGGTTTTTTAGTCTAATAAGATAAAACATCACATCCAAGACATAATCGTTGCATTCTTTCTTTCACAAAATGTTAAAAAAGCCAAAAAGCCCTTCCCAAGCGAGACTTTTTAACCTCATGCTAAAATAACTAAAAAGCCAACCCACTTCCCAAATTAGGGGTGGGTGTGGGTCGGTTGCGGCCACGGAACCTCCAATCCACCATCCATCTGCCAATTTGGCAGATTGGAGAAAATCAATTTGCATCTGTCCGCCAATCCAGCTGATGTGGATTGAACGGATTGGCGGATGGATGCAAATCGATTTGGTGGTTTAAAATTTTATAAATTTTCAACATAATTCAACTTGTGCACTTCCTCAAAAAAAAAAAAAAAAAGTATTATAGTCAATGACTTAAAAAAGTATTACAAGCACTACATGCATCATCTAAAAAAAGAAAGTATGAAACTTTAGAATATTACAATCACTGCATGCCTCATCCATATATTACAATCACAACATGTCCTATCCACATAAACTATTACAATATGTGGTTCTTAAAATATAAAAACAATTCAAACCACTAAAACTATAAACAAAGCAGTAGTAGAGATTGTATGACTCTATATTGTTACATCTATATCTGTTTTTAAAAACAAAAACCAACCAGCATATGTCATATTTTCTATTTATTATTTTTAGAGTTAGATTTAAAAACCAAAAAATATAAATAAATAATACATTTATTTTTTTCAATTAAAAAAATATATTCAAGTTGAAAACTCTTTTTCAGCAAAATATATTTAACAGAATATTTAAACTATTTGTCAATTGAAAATATAATCAGAATATCTAAACAAATTAAAAATACAAAGTCTTATAAATTACTAGGGGTGTTCGCGGTTTGACGGTTCAGTTGTGGCCAAAGGAACCTTAAATTCGTCATCCGTCCAAAACTAGGCAGATTGGAAAAAATCAATCCGTAACCGTCAGCTCGTTATCACACATTCGTTCAAAATGCGACCGATCGGTTTAGTTCAATCGGTTTAGGCGGATCGGTATATCCGCTGCTTACCCTATCCCAAACGAACCCATTATGTGTTCTCCTCAGGAAGGCTATACTCCTTTTTGAATTCCAAAAACATGTAACTAATATCCACAGTCATTAGATCTCTACAAATATTATCCGTAGTACCTGATCTACAGCCAAATTATAATCACTAGGTTAATACTAAATCATTAGATCGTTGTGACTAAAAACTTTATTCAAATCACCGTTATTTAATTCAGGTTTTATTAATTAACAAAAATTATGAGCTAAGAAGAAAATGAATTCATATTAAACTTTTTTTTTTGAATGGATTTTTTTATTTTTTGTTTAAATTATTAAAAAAAAAGAGTATGTATTGGTAATTTCATGTCCGTTGCATTTTTCTTTCCTTTTGACAAGTCCAAAATCCAAAATCCTCATTCCAAACATAGCTTCCAAAACCACAATAATAGCTTTTTCGATTTTCTTCATGGCAGATTGAAACTGTGAAGAAAATAAAAATTTTGATTTAAGCTATCTGGCAATTAGTGAAATGAATGATACTTCGGTTTGATCAGAATAGGGCTTACAATTCACAAATAGAGCATTAGATACCAACAATCTAATATATATGAATGAAATAATGAATAGAATCACAGTAGCATTAGAGACACCAACAATCTAATAAATACTCAACAGATGGAAAATTAGATTATAACACATTATGAAAACAGTATTATCTAAGATAACAAATATGATCATAACATTCAAACAAACAAATGTTTTAAGACATCAAAAAAGATGGCAAAAATAAACCCAAAGGGTTGGCCCGGTGGCAAGGCCTTGGATCTTAGAGGTGGTCTCCCTCCAAGGTTCAGGGATAGAAACTTCTTAGGTATTAACAATTTCTTGGGGCTATCAGACGGGAGAAAACCCTTGAATTAACCGTGGTATACTTGCGGGAAACTACTTGCCAAGGGCTTGTACACCCTTAGGGATTAGTTGGCTTTTGATTTGGACACTCCGGTGGCCAATCAAAAAAGAAAAAAAAAAACAAAGAGGGCAAAAATATGCAAGGTTTTAACAATAAGAAGCTCATTTTAATGAAAAGTTCATGACAAATTCTGCACAAAAAAAAACAATAAAAATAATAAAGGAAGGCAAAAGAACAACCCCTTAAATAGGGGATAGGCTTTCAATGAATGGATGTACACCTCTGGAGATTAGTCGGTATTTGATCTGAACACCTAGAGCCAATCAAAAAGAAAAAGGCAAAAATATACAAGGTTTTAACATTAAGAAACTCATTTTAATGAAAAGTTTATAACAAATTCTACCAAAAAAAAAAAAAAAACTGCTCAGGGATAGGCTTTCAATGAATGGATAAGCATTAACAAAACAATAATAGGTTAATTCATGACATGTCGGAAAATCACAAAGCACCTTCCATGTGTTTCATTTCAGAACATAGAAAGTCTATAATACATTTTGTTAAAAAATGTATGGTACATAGAAAATTAATGGCTAAGATTGAGCCATATCATTAAAAGTAACCTGCTAAACAGGTCACTTTTTAGAGTTTTGAGCCAAAATCATATTTCTTCATAACTATAATCAAATTGATCATAACTTAATCACAACCACATCTCATAGCCAACACCATTTTGTTCATAACTAATATCACATATTCATAACCACATCTCATAACAAACACCATTTTGCTCATAACTAATATCACATATTTCATAGCCATAATCACATATCTCATAATCACATCTCATAACCAACTCCTTTGACTGATAACCAAAATCACATATCTCATAACCACTAGTCACATATCTCATAACTAACACATTTTTTTCATAACCAACATCATATGTCTCATAACCACTAGTCACATATCTCATAACTAACACCATTCTACTCATAACCACACCACTTTGCTCATAACCAATATCACATATCTCATAACTATTGATCACATATCTCATAACTAACACCATTTTACTCATAACCATGCCACTTTGATCATAACCAATATCATATATCTCAGAACTATTGATCACATATCTCATAACTATTACTCACATGAATCATAACCACATCTCATATCCAACCCCTTCGAGTCATAACCAACATCACATATCTCATAACCACTAGTCACATATCTCATAACTAACAACCCTTTTGCTCATAACCACACCACTTTGATCATAACCAATATCTCATATCTCATAACCACTAATACATATAGCACAACTAAACACCCTTTGACACCACTTTGCTCATAACCAAAATCATATATCTTATAACCACTAATCAAATATCTCATAATCATTACCTACATATCTCATAACCACACCACTTTGATCATAACCAACATTACATATCTTATAACCACTAATCGCATATCTCGTAACCAAACAACCATTGACTTATAACTACACCACTCTGCTCATAACTAAAATCACATATCTAATAATCAATAATCATATATCTCATAACCTTTACCCACTTATGTCATAACCACATCTCATAGCCAACACCATTTGCCTCATAACTAACATCACATATATCATAACCATTAATCACATATCTCATAACCACTACCCACATATAGGGGTGTAAATTTGGCCCACGAGCTCGCGAAAAACCCCAAGTCCAGTCGCGCCCTAGGTGGGCCCAACTAGGCCTGAGCCTGAGCTTGAGCCTGAGCCTGAGCCTAAGCCTAAGCCTCAGCCCAACCTAAGACCCTAGGCTATGTGTTCTAGAGCCCGGCCTGACTCTGGTGTGTTATGGAGTGTGACCCATCTTGTGAGCTCGACTCGAAATTTTTTTCCCCATCTAGCCTGACCCAACTCCAACGGCTCCTTGCTCCCCTGTTAGTGCAATGGTCAAAAATTAAAAAAAAAAATTAAAATAGTCATATAACCGTTAATTCCACAAACCGCCAATTTTATTTATATATATATATATATATATAAATTAACCCCTCTCTCCCAAGTCCTATAAATACCACCCCTCTTTCATTTTATTTCTCACAAACAAATTTGTCTCTCAAACTCTCATTATCTCGGAACTCTCAACTCTCTCAATTAATTTTGAAGTGTCATCCCTAAGTATACACTTATAGACATATATATATATATATATATATATATATATATAATTTAACTAAATTTTAATAAAAAATATGTTGAAAAAAATTATCTATGACGTGATTTTGTTTTGTTCTACTAAATAAATTTTCTCCTAAATTTTTTTCCCCAATTTTTCTTCGTTTTTTTCTCTCCTCTATTTTCTTTCCCTTGATTTGTCTTAGTTGTGCCTGAGTTCTCTCTATTTCTTACTCAAACTTCTCTATTTCACTCAAATTATCGAACGACCATTGTTGATAGTTCTTCCTCACTGGATTCTTCCTCTCTCTACTCTTGTGTCTCTGCAATAGATCCTTGAACTCGTCACTACTCTCTTTGTATTCATTCTGGTGATATTTCTTTATCTAGTAAATGCATCTATCTCGAAACTCTAGCTCTTTCACATTAATATGTCATACATACACAAACCTTTGGTCGTAGCTATGATTTGAAAGGTTTTGTTATCATCAATTTGTTCATGTGTTATAGAACTATTGAAAAATGAATATTACGCATTTTGTTGTACTGTTCTGCTATCTCAGTCCTCTTCATCCCTTAAGCATCTCTCTCATTCTTTATTGTCATTGTAGATATCTCTGATGTTCCTTATTGGAAACGACAGCACCTTTGATGTCATTTTCACAGGCGATAAGCCCGTTCAGTCTCTCTTTCTCATATTCCCTTTCCTCTCGCTCTACTATCTAATCTTCTCTAACTCTCATTTTCTATTCCATGGCTTTAAGTCGTTGATTAAATTATTTAATGATTGTCATTACATTTTGTTTTCTCTGTATTATGAGAGATCTCGATTGGTGATTCTAAGATTTTTAGTGATTTGTTTAGTCATTTTATGATAATTGTTATGGAACTTTGTTACTTGATTACAATATTTGTGGTTAATAAAAATTTTGGATATTTTTGCTACATCAATTAGTTGTGTTGTTACGCATTTTGTGATTGATGTAATGAAATTTTTTGGGTTGGTTATGATATTTGCGATTTGTAAAAATTTTGATTATTTTTATTATGCAATTAGTGGTGCAACTATGGATTTTGTAGTTGATGTTATTAAATTTTGTGAGTTGGTTATGACATTTGTGATTTGTAAAAATTTTGATTATTTTTATTATGACAATTAGTGTTGCAGTTACGCATTTTGTAGTTGATATTATAAAATTTTGTGAGTTGGTTATGACATTTGTGGTTTTTAAAATTTTTAGATGTTTTTGTTACACCAATTAGTGGATAGTTACATAATTTTTGGTTAATGTTACAAAATTTTGGGAATTAGTTATAACATTTATGATTTTCTATAATTTTAAACAATTTTGTTACGCCAATTAGTGATGACATTATGTATTTTGTGTTTTATATTACAAAACTTTGTGACTTGATTATGATATTTGTGGTTTCTAAAATTTTAAATATTTTTATTATGCCAATTAATGGTGTGATTATACATTTTGTAGTTGATGACTAAAATAGTCTTTTTTTTTGTAATTAATTTTACTTAATAAAAATAGATGAAGGATTTACATTAAAAATAAATAAAAAAATTGAAGTATAAATAGATAAAATTATAAATTAATAATTTATTTTATTATAAGACTCTATTCATAAATGTTTTAATTTTGTTTTTTTATAATGATTATTACATAATTTCGGCCCCATTTTCTTCAAAAATTTGAAACAAACATCCAAATTTTGTCAAAATCAAAATTACCTCATTAATTATTTTTGACAAATCCCTTGACCCTTTCTTTAGCCCAAACGAGAGAGAGAAAGAGAGAGAGAGAGACAGAGAAATTTCTGGACTTGGAGTGTGCCGTGAGCTCGTGGGCCAAATTTACACCCCTATATGTGAGTAATGGTTATGAGATATGTGATTAGTGGTTATGATATATGTGATGTTGGTTATGAGGCAAATGGTGTTGGTTATGAGATGTGGTTATGACATATGTGGGTAAAAACTATGAGATATATGATTAATGATTATTAGATATGTGATTTTGGTTATGAGTAGAGTGATGAAGTTATAAGTCAAAGGGTGTTTGGTTATGAGATATGTGATTAGTGGCTATGAGATATGTAATGTTGATTATGAGCAAAGTGGTGTGGTTATGAGATATGTGATTAGTAGTTAAGATATATGTGATGTTGGTTATGAAATGTGTGGGTAATGGTTATGAGATATTTGATTAGTGATTATAAGATATGTGATTTTGGTTATGAGCAAAGTGGTGTCAAATGATGTTTGGTTATACTATATGTGTTAGTGGTTATGAGATATGAGATATTGGTTATGATCAAAGTGGTGTAGTTATGAGCAAAAAGATTGTTAGTTATGAGATATATGACTAGTGGTTATGAGATATATGATGCTTGTTATGACTCAAAGGGATTGGTTATGAGATGTGGTTATGATTCATGTGGGTAATAGTTATGAGATATGTGATCAATGATTATGAGATATGTGATATTGGTTATGAACAAAGTGTCGTGGTTATGAGCAAAATGGTGTTAGTTTGAGATATGTTACTGGTGGTTATAAGATATGTGATGTTGGTTATGAAAGAAATGTGTTGGTTATGAGATATGTGACTAGTGGTTATAAGATATGTGGCTAGTGGTTATGAGATATGTGATGTTGGGACCCCTAGACTCCTTTGATTTCCTTTCCCCTCTTTTTGGTAACCAGTTACACCAGTTGCCAATTCAAAATTAAATTATTAAAATAATTTAGTTATGTGGTAGTTATGAGATAATATGGTATGTATGAATAACTAAATATAACTAAGTTATGAGTTAATGTGATAATGGTTATGATCTATATGATATTAGTTATAATATAAAATCACATATCCTCATAACGTACATCTAAATGTACCATAGCATCACCCCGCCAGGAATAGCTAACACGATCGTGTAATCTTTTTCATTTGCTTCCTTCATGATAGATATCACATTGTATTTATAGAACAATTTATTTGTGTAAACCATCTCAGGGAATATAGATGCTATCGGTCTAAGCTTGAACCGGTACTTCTCACTCCAACAGCAGGATGCTTCCTCGTCTCCGCCCATCTCAAGGATTTGAAATCCCAAAGCAGTAAGCATACGAATATAAATAAGAAACAAACAAATAACACAAACAATTTCATAAAATGCATGTGTTACTGATTTTGGAGTGAGGTGATTTTGAAGGATCAAAAGCATAAAACAACCTTGTAGTGAGGTGATTTTGAAGGATCAAAAGCCAAATAAGCATCAAGCATAAAACGATATAATGATTTAAACGATCAAGTGTGGCATAGATTTGGAAGCATCGTGTATTTTTGGGTGGTCGGTGAAGGGGCTAAATGTGAAATGGGTCGGGTCCAAGCCTTGGGCCGGCCCAATCCACTGAAGTCCAAATCCAAGTGGGTTAGATGAGTATATGGGCAAACCAATTGAGCCCAACTTCATGATCAACAGTCCACCCAAGTCCTCAAGCACTTGGGCCCAACCCGCAGTGGAAAGGCTAGTCCAGCCGTAGTGCTTTGTTGGGCCGAGCTGCGAGACTGAACCTATGGGCCGAACAGAAGATAGGCCGAGCCCATACAAAGATATCCGAATGGATCAGCCCATCTCAATGAATGATCCTGCGAAAGGCCGAGACAAGGCATGATGATGCCGTGCTGAGGCACATCGGTACCGAGCTAAGGAAACCTTGCAAGGAAACGTGGAAGTTGTGAATGTGTGCATGTGCAAGTTGCCACCTCAGCTGGTCCCCTACACCTAGAATCACAGAAGTAGTTGAACCAAAGGAATGTGGTTTGTTATCAGTATGACTACAATGAGTATATGCATTCAATGATAACTACCAGGTGGTCCCCCATCTTGAGCAATGCTAAAAGGACACCTGGCAGCATCCAAGCTCCATGAACCCACCTTGAGAAGCAAGCGAGGAACACTATATATACAACATGAACTTCACATTGAAGGTAACTGAACTATTCCAAGAAAACTCACACATAGAGATAGATTCAACTCTATGTGCACTTCTTCCCCGATCACTAATTCCCACACTGGAGGGGTTATCCGGCCAACCCCGGCCGGGCAGCTCTAACGGTGCTTCTTGTGACAGGAACCCCAGTCCCTGGACAGTTCAACCGAGTGCGGGGCCCCGATCCACTTTCATTTAGTGCAAAATCCGGTATGCACAATTGGTGCGGTGAACGTGGATCACTTCATCTTTGAGCTCTGCACTCAGTTCCGGCGATGGGGATTGAGGACATTCCACCTTCGGCACATACTCCACAGACGAAGAAAACGAAGGACAAAGGTTTGGCACTCCCAACAGTCCCGGAGGAACATACTGGAAATAATAATCGAACCCCTGAATTCGTCGAGCATCGATTACCCTTCGCTGGAGGTTCTTCTCATGATTTTGTTCTGGAAAAAGATTATAGAGATCGAATCATAGACTCCATGGGGATGGAGATACAGGAGTTGAAAGCCCAACTTAAGAGGGTGCTGGGTGATCCAACGGAAAAGAAGACGGAAGCGGAGCCCTCTCGTTTGCGATGGAGGAGCTCATCCAGAGAGCCACCAGTGAAGAAGTTCCCCAGGAATGAGTCTGGGCAACAAAGCTAGCCTATCCCAGTACAGAGTGAGGCAGCAAGTAGTCACACCCGTGGGTCACGCCGGAGAAGGGCCAAAAGGCAGAAGACAGTTAGCCAATAGACTGACTACCCTCGTCAGGACCTTCGTACTTGGTTGATTGGCAATAGGCAGAACGAACAACATTGGGATCATCTGGACCGTACTGTTCACCAGAGAGAACACCGAGCGCTGGACAGGCTTGTCTCTTCGCCATTCTCCTCAGAGATTGTGACTATGAGACCTCCAAAGAAATTCACCCCACCAAAGTTCACTTCATACGACGAGAAGTCGGACCCGCTGACACATATTAGCCATGATAGACAGATGATGTCCCCATGGAACTGAGATGAGGCACTGATGTGTAAAGTCTTCCTATCTAGCTTGGGAGAAACTGGACTTCGATAGTTTGATCGCCTCCCCGCTAGATCGATCCATGGCTGGAAGCAGCTCTCTAAAGAGTTCCTAGCCAGGTTCGTCTCCAACACTAAGATCCCGAAGGAGCCGGATACACTGTTCGGTCTCCAGAAGAAGCAGGAGGAAACGCTGCGCAATTATGCTAGAAGGTACTGGGAAGAGTACAATGACCTGGAGAAAAATGTGTGCAGCGAGCAGATGGCCATTATGTCCTTCAAACATGGTCTGCGCCGGGAAAGTAAGCTGAGACAATCACTTACCAAGCGCCCGGCCACAGCTTTGAAAGATTTGCGTGCCAGGATTGAGCAGTATGCTCACCTCGAAGACGATTTGATCCCCATCGAGGTAGCGTCAGCAGAACAAATAGCTCGGCACAAAAAGAGAGCAGATCGAGGAGAACACCGAGGGATTGCAGTGAATGAAGTGGATAAGTCCAAATCCCACGAAGCCATTGTGACTGTATTCAAAGAGCTAATCTATCGAATCCTGGAAAAGATCAAGAGAGAGCCCTTCTTTGTTTGGCCGCCGAAGATGTTGGGAGATCTGGCTCGGTGTAATCAGAAGCTCAGATGCACCTACCACCAAGACAGGGGACACATGACTCAGAACTGTAGGGCACTGAAGTAACACTTGGAAGACCTAGTGGCAGCTGGACACCTAAGGGATTACACTGATCAGGATAAGGAAGTGACCGAACCGGGGAACCCACCACCAGAACAGAATGTTGAGCACCCACCTCGGTTGATAATAAATGTGATCCACGGGACAGCGACTCAGGAATCTGATGAGGCACTGAAAGAAGAGATCGCTAAGGCTATGCAAATTCAGCGGATCATGTCAGTGGAGCCCGCATCGAAAAAGGTACGTACAGTACCTAAATCCCCCTTGTGCACTGTTTCATTTACTAGCAAAGATCTAGAAGGCATACAACACCCACATACTGATGCACTGATTATAACTGTGGGAATTGGAAAACGATTTGATGTAAATCGAGTCTTGGTAGATCAAGGTAGTGCAGCAGATATATTGTGTTATGATTTGTTCAGAAAGCTTGGTCTCTTTGAGCAGCACCTCACCCCAGCGGCAGCCCCGTTGGTCGGTTTCAATTCACAACCAGAATGGCCGCTTAGAAGAATAGTGTTGCCAGTCGTGGTAGGAACAAAAACCCTCCAGATGGAGTTCTTGGTAATTAATACACCATCCCCTTACAACGCCACACTTGGCTGTCCGTGGATTCATCAAATGGATGTAGTCCCTTCGACCTACCACCAGCTCATCCGTTTCCCAACAGAACACGGAGTAGAGCAGATCTCAGGGGATCAAGTTGATTCCTACCCCACAATTTTCCAATCAACACACTCGCTAAATCCCAACCCGCCAACCTCGGGCATCTACATCATCCAACTATTCATGCAGTGGCGGAGACAAGATTTTGGACTCAGAAAGCGGCACATTTGATCTAAAATTTTAACCAAAAATTATAAATTAACTTAATTTTATTGATGAAGGACTAAAAATTAGTGCAATGCAAAAGTTATATTTAAATATAAAGATCAAGTTAACTAATCATTATCTTTAATTTTATTAATTTATTTTATATATAAATGGTATCTCACAGTTTAAAAAAAATAATTACATATATTCCTCATAAAATATGAGAACAAAATTAGTATAAGATGCACACACATAGAAGCATATATGAGGATAGAGAAAGAAATGAGAAAAAGGATGAATAATAATATATAGAGGCTATTATATATTACTGTTTTTTTTCACCGTTTTGAATAATAATTACATGGCCAATATATATTAGTTGTCGTTAATTATGTAATAATTATGTGTCGGTATAAGAGGTGTATAAAACAGTTGACAAAATATTCGAGTGATATTATAAACATTTCTCTACTATAAAATTAAAGAATTTTTTTTTAGCCATAATTAAACATTTAAAAAGTGATAATTAAACAATTTCTTTTAATAAAAAGAAATAAAAAAATAATGATATAAAAAAATTTTTGAAGATATTACTTGGATAATTGAAAATATATTTTTATTAAAGCCAAAAGAATAATTTTTCAAAAATTGCAGGGGTACGTGGACTCCTCTGGACCTCACGTCCTCCAACCCCTGCTTATGCTAGCCACACAAACATATTATTCTGTCTCCCTTCACTTGCCATCAAAGTGTGTTAAATTGAACACTCCCTTTAGTTGTTGTTGTTGTTTGAAGGCTGAGGAGGCTTTATATTGTTTGTAATCCGACTGTGCGTACCGGATTTGCACTAATGAAAGAAAGTGGATCGGGGCCCCGCACTCGGTTGAACTGTCCAGGGACTGGGGTTCCTCACAAGAAGCACCTTAGAGCTGCCCGGCGGGGTTGGCCGGATAACCCCTCCAGTGTGGGAATTAGTGATCGGGGAAGAAAGTGCACATAGAGTTGAATCTATCTCTATGTGTTGAGTTTCTTGGAATAGTTCAGTTACTTCAATGTGAAGTTCATGTTGTATATAGTGTTCTCGCTTGCTTCTCAAGGGGGTCAGTGAGCTTGGATGCTCCAGGTGTCCTTTTAGCATGCTCAGATGGGGGACCACCTGGTAGTTATCATGAAGCATATACTCATTGTAGTCATACTGATAACAAACCACATTCCTTTGGTTCAACTATTTCGTTCTGATTCTAGGTGTAGGGGACCAGCTGAGGTGGCAACTTGCACGATGCACACATTCACAACTGTCCACGTTTCCTGCAAGGTTTCCTTAGCCTGCGGTACCGATGTGCCTCAGCACCGGCATCATCTGCCTTGTCTCGCCTTTCGCAGGATTATCATTGAGATGGGCTGATGCCATTCGGATATCTTTGTATGGGCTCGGCCTATCTTCTGTTCGGCCCATAGGTTCAGTCTCGCAGCTCTGGCCCACCCAAGCACTACGGCTGGACTAGCCTTTCACTGCGGTTGGGCCCAAGTGCTTGAGGACTTGAGGTGGCATGTTGATCATGAAGTTGGCTCAATTGGTTTGCCCATATACTCATCTAACCCACTGGATTTGGACTTAGTGGATTGGGCCGCCCAAGGCTTGGACCGACCCATTTCACATTTTATCCTCTTCAATTGCCCCTAGCTCGCGCTAAGGTTCCCTTTAAGAGATCTAATTGTTCTGCTTCCCAAGCGTCGCGCGTTTTCGATTTCCCCAATTCGCCTTGTTGTTGACATCAATCCGACACACAATCCCTGCATCGTCCCTTTCCATGGTGACACGTAGCGATGTGAGATAGGCGTGCAGAGATAAATGCCGTCGATTCCATACTGAAGTCGTGCTCCGGGTACCTGGCTGGCTGGCTGTTGCAATTAATGCTCTGGGCCTGCTGCGTTGTCCTGAAAGACTTCTTCCTGTTTCAGGATGTCCCTGTTCCTTTGAGATTCCTTGGGGTTCGAAGACTATTTCTACCCATGCGGTTCTTCCAAGCCGCGAGTTTCCCTAGAAGCTAATTCTGCAAACAAAGACCCAGACAGTAATGTTGCGCTGAAACGGTGGATGTGAAGGATTGAAAACCTTGGAGACCGTAAGTTTATGGGAGATGTGGTTAAGGAGGCTTCTACTTCCTCAGAAGTTGGAGCTGTCTCCTACTTTTCCTCCCCCAAGACGGGCCTGGACAAAATTGTTGATGCTGCTCCTGAGTTCCCTCGTTAATGAAAGTATTGAGTTGAAAGCGATTTGGAACTGTTTTGCTTTTTTGTTTTAATGTATTGTGGCTCGGTCTCCATGACGAGCTATTCTTTCATGCACTTGCCAAGACCAATTATTCTTTTCTCTTTTTCCTTTCTTTGCTGCTTGGTTATGAGGCCATCTGTGCCTGTTGGATGATAGAATTTTCTCTTGAACTTGCAATCGGATGCTGTTTTGGCTTTATGTCTGTATGTTTTCTATACTGCCGCCCCTGGCCGAGCACTGTTAGGACTCGAGCCGAATAGACGCTCGGTCTGGTTCTGTACTGCTTTTAAATAGATGCTCTGTCTGATTCTGTACTGCTAATAACAACACCCAATTGTTGGTGGCCTCGGGGAAAACCGAACTGATCTCGGTGTGGCGTATACTGTTTGCCCCCGACCGAAGCACTGTTGGGACCTCGGGGCTGAACTGATGCCTCAGTGTGCCTTTATACTGGTTGCCCCCGGTGAGCACTGTGGACCTTGGGCTGAACTGATGCTCGCGTTGAGTTAACGGCATGTGTGGTATGCTGTGCTTGATTTAGTAAGTGGATCTTACTTAGGTCCAGGTTGGTTTTAAAGAAAACAATTGTTTGCCCCACCGTGGAGCGAGAGTATATATTTTATCTATATGTGTTGTTTCTTAGATAGAACTGCTTAAGTGTGCCAACTTTGATAGCGCAGATTGCATTTGAATGGGAGAAAAGCATGAAGAGGTGTCTTACTTCAGGTCTCAGGTGCGTCTTGAAAGAACAATCCCTCTACTCTTGAGTTGAGTAAGACTAATGCTGAGTTTGCTCCTGACAGGCCTGGTCACGCTTGTTCCAACTCTGTTTGCTTGAATCAGTACTGAAAATGTTGACGTGTTGGTTACTTAAGGAATTTTGTGGAATCAAGACGTTACTGTAGATATGTAGTGTTTCCACAAGGCTATTTCCACTGGCTTAAGTCAATTAGTTTGCCAAACATTTATTCCACTAAGGGCAATTACACTCAGCATTGTTGAGTGCTAACCAAATTTAAAATTTCGTCAGTCGTTCTGAACTAAGTCCTTTAGGTTCAAGACCAAAGTTAATTTCGTTTGATAAAACATTCAAAGCTAATTTCCATTGGTGAGCGACCAAAGCAATTCCCATTTGATAAACATCCAAAGCTAATTCCGTTTGTAAGAACCAAAGCTATTCCGTTGATAAGACATCAAAAACTTAATTCCGTTTGTCATAACCAAAGCTAATCCGTTTTGATAAACATCAAGCTAATTCTATTTGGTCAGAAACCAAAAGCTAATTCCCATTTTGATAAACATCAAAGACTAATCTTTGGTAGAACAAAGCTAATTCTGTTTGATAAACATCAAAGCTAATTCCGTTTGGTTAGAACCAAAGGCTAATTCCGTTTGATAAACATCAAAGCTAATTGTTAAGAATTTGATAAATTTGAGGAGAAGTGGGAAGCATTGTATTGGCGACAGAAAATGCCTTTACATTCTTGATAAGAAGTTGGGGACAATTCTATGTAGGTATTTCTTGAGATTTGGCTACGTCCAGGGCCGAGGTATAGCTCTTGCCATTCAATCCTCTAGGTAGAAGCTCCATTTCAACAACGACTGTGACTTTGTAGGACCTCCAGTTAGGCCCAAGTTTGCCCTCGCCAGCCACTCTTTTGTGATCCATTAACTTTCCTCAAAGACCAAGTTCTCCTGGTTGTAACATGTCTTGGAAAACTTTTTGGGTTGAAAAACTCTGATGAGCTGTACTGATCGCTACAATCTAATCAGGCTGCTTCTCTTCGGGCCCTCTGCCATATCTAGTGCTGTGCAATAGCTTCTTCGTTACTGGTTGCTCTCAAACAATTCAAACCGAGAGGTTGGAGGCGACTTTGAGTGGATTCACGGCCTCCATTCCATAAAACGTTAGTGAGTAAGGTGTTTCCCTCGTTGATCGCCGTGCTCTGGTTCGTTATGCCATAGCCACGTGGGGGTAACTCTTCAATCCATTTTCCTTTGGCATGCTCAAGCCGTTTTTCTTTACTCCGTTGATTGATGGTTGTTTGAGGCTTCTTGCGCTGTTCCATTGCTTTGCGAAAGTACCCTGGAGGAAGATCTTATACTCGATTCTGAGGTGGCACAAAATTTCTTTTGAAGACCTTACCATCAACTGTGTTCCATTATCCGCAATCAAGTACCGCGGAATGTCGAAACGCAACCACCACATTCCTCAAAAACAAAACCGGCTTCGTGGGCCACCCTTTCGATACTTACCAGCACCTCCAACTTCAACCCACTTAGTGAAATAGTGGTTGCAGCGCAATGAGAATCGCCGTATCCCAGTGCCATGCCTCGCGCCAAAGCCGACCCAATATCCAGCCCCATTGCGCAAGGTGGTCCAAGGGCTAGTTGAGTAGTTGAAGAGTTTGCTGGGCTGAATGAATGAGTAAGAGCAAACCCTCTGACATTTATCACACTTTGTCGAACTGCTGAGCATCTTGTTGCATCCGTGGCCACCAATACCGAGTGAGCTCGGTGCGCCAGCGGACCTTCCGCCAACATGGCATCCACAAATCCCAATCGTGAATTTCATAGAGACATCTCGACCAGATTGGATGCACACATAGAAAGATAAGGGCCAAGATAAGGAGCGTCTGTACAGCTTCCTAGAGGTGGGACAATCCAAATAACTGAGTTGACTTGTACTTCTTACTTGTTGCTTCCTTCTTGTCTTCAGGTGAGAGTAACAAGATATAAAAACCAAGTATTGGTCCATCCAGCTCGGCTCTACGCTGCTACAGAGGACTGGAGATGAATGCTTGGCTCTAGCCACGAAACTCAACCCAAAACTTTTTCTGGCCATCTTTGGTACCACTGATGAGCCGAGACAAAGCCAAAGCATCAGCAGGCCGTTTTGTCCCGACTAATTCGTGTCCACCTCGTAGGATGAAACTTTTTGAGTAAGTCTTTGCCTTGCCTGCGTTACATGGCCAATTGTTCCATTCCCGGTTTCGTAGACCCCAGAAAGCTAGTTTACCACTAGTTGTAAATTGCTGAAAGCAAGAAGCTGTTTTGGCACTGATAAGTGTCGGCACTATGTAAGCCCAGCCAACAACGCTTCGTACTCTGCGTCCGTTGTTCGAAGCCTGTCCACACTGAGCCCTGAGAGCTTGTTCCCAGATAAATCCTTCTTGGTGAGATATAGTTACTACTCCTGCCCCCGACCTCGGTTATTGGACGACCCGTCAACATAGAGCTGCCAATGTTTCTGACTGAAGGAGTTCCAGGCTTCCGGAAGCGCAGGGCTTCCTTGTTCGTGAAATGCGTGGCACCTGTGCCGAAACTTGGGTTCCCTGTCGGATCTCGGGTGGAGCAAATCTGCGACAAAATCTACTAGACCTGGGCCTTAAATTGTTGTCCTGGTTGTACCGAATATCAAAACTCGCCAAGTTTTACTGCCCATTTTGCGGGTTCTTGGCCAGAGAAATCAGCTCGGCTAAATACAGATCTGAGGGGATTCAGTGAGGACATTGATGGTATGCCCCTGGAAGTAATGTTTGTACTTCACTCGAGAAGATAAGCAGGCGCGTAAGCTAACTTTCCAATGGGTAGATATCGGTCTACCGCCATTCGAGTAAAGTCTTGCTAAGCGTAGTATACAAGCCTCGTTCTTGTTAACCTCGTTGAAATAATAATGTGCTTACGGCATGATCTGAGAACTGCTAGATAGAGGTCAACTCTTCTCTGGTCTGGAGTGGAATAGAACGGGGGTGTACTGAGGTAATTTTTTGAGATTTGGCAGGTGCTCGGTGCACTCGGAACTCCATTCAAATGCTACCATTTTCTTCAAAAAGCTGGAAGAACGGGCTTCTTGCCGATCTGAGATTTGCTGATGAATCCGATCAGTGCGGCATGCCATTCCGCCAGTTTTTGCAGCTCCTTAGGCCTTTTTGGTACTTCAATCCTTGTTATTGCTTTTATTTTGGTTCCGGATCGCCTCAATTCCTCTATAAGTGGCCATATATCCCAAAACTTCCCTTTTTACCCGAAAGCGGCATTTCGCAGCATTGAGGAAGGCTGATGGTTTATTTAAGATGCCGAAAACTTCTCAGTCTGTAAGATGGTCTGCTGCGAACTTACTCTTGACTACCATGTCATCTATATAAGCTTCCATGGTTTTTCCAGTTGATCCTTGAACATCGAGATGAACCATCCGGCTGTAGGTCGCCCGCAATTCTTGAGTGCCGATCAGCATCACTCTGTAGCAGTAAGTTCCTCTTGGAGTGATAAATGCCTGTCTTTCTTGATCCGGACCCGGAACAGTGGTATCGATGATAAACTCCGATAAGCGTCCCAAAAAGCCATGCGCTCATGCCCTGCTGTTGATCTACTAAGGTTTGATCAACGCGAGGTAGAGAAGCCTAATCTTTAGGGTAAGCGCTTTGTTCAACCAAGTGAAGTCAACGCAAACTCTCCATTTTCAGTTCTTCTTCTTTGACTACGGCTGTGTTGGACAGCCATTGCGGTACTGAACTCTTGATGCTCCTGAAGCCAGAAGTTTTTTCGACTTCTGTAGATTACTGCTTTGGTGTGCATCAAACTGAGGATGCTCGACTTTGTTCTGCAAAAAGGCCAAGCTCGAAGGGTTGATCGTATGAGCTTTGTGGCAAAGCAAATTCTGGGTCCAACGCCTGGAGTATCATATGCTGACCATTGCGAATACCTTCCAATATTTCCCTCAGCAAGTCCAGCAGCTGAAGTTCTCAATCAGCGCCTACGAGTACCGATTAAGGAAGTACTTTTTATGGGGTCATCCTCTTTTCCAGGACTCTCTCCAAATCCCTCTACTAATCTTCCTCCCTGGGCTCCCCCTACATCTTCCCAAGACTGCTGTTCGACCACTCTACCGTCTGAACCGATTGCCAAGAGCTGCTTTGCCTTTAATGCACCATAAAGCAATGTTTGGACACAACTTG
>NW_021026205.1:93616-131570 GCF_004153795.1 Camellia sinensis
GGTGTTGAAAATGTGCCTTTTGAATATGTTGCATTACAATGTTTGTGTCATGTTTGCAAGGTGCATATTTGTTACACGCCTTTTCACTCTTACATTGAGCATGCCTTATCTCATTTTGAGATTGTATCTCAACATTGCGGAGAACATGCCTTTACCATGCTTATATTGAATATGTGCATCTCTATGTTGCATGGGGCATACGCACACTCGTCGCATTGTCATGCACCACCTTATTTGTGTTGTTGCACACCTTACTTGCGTTGTCATGCACACCTTATTTGCGTTGTCACGTATACTCGTTGCATTGTCATGTGCACGTTACTTGCATTATTATGCACACTTTACTTGCATTGTCACGCACATTCTACGCACACTTTACCTGCGTTGTCACGCACCTTACTTGCATTGTCATGACACTTTATTTGCGTCGTCACGCATACTCGTTGCATTGTCATACGCACGTTACTTGCATTGTTATGCACACTTTACCTGCGTTGTCACGCACCTTACTTGCATTGTTATGCACACTTTACCTGTGTTGTCACGCACCTTACTTGCATTGTTATGCACACTTTACCTGCGTTGTCACGCACGTTACTTGCATTGTTATGCACACTTCACTTGCGTTGTCACATACGTTCTATTTGCATTGTTATGCACCATTTCGTTTGCCTTGTTATGCACGTCTCCCATGCATTGTTATGCACCTTTCCATTTGCATTGTATAGGCACGCGTTTATCTCGCATTGAAATTATATCTTGATGTAACGTTGAATCTGCATCTCTACCATATTGTACCTATCAAAGTTTCTCTTTTGTGCAGGCACGATATTGTATGTATGGTTCATTTGAAGCCGGTACAACCAGGCGATATGGTGTGTACGTTTCAGTCAGAGGAACTCCGGGTGAGATCATTCATGTTCCCTCGAACTCTCTTGGTTACCTTTCTCCTCTCACATTTGACATGCGTTAAGACGTACCCTTCTCCTTTCGCGTTTGACACGCGTTTGGATGCCTTCTCCTTTTTGCGTTTCATACGCTAGGAGGTTCTTCGTTTGAGACTCCGAGTGTTCTCGGTAGTCGCTTTTAGCCTTCTCCGTGTGAGACGCAGTGAGAACTGTATTTTTTTCTTACATCCTTTCTGTTGGAATGTGTGAGACTGTTGTTTCTCATTCGCTTTCTTAAAATGTTGTATTTATTTTGCATGAATGCTTCATTACAACCCTCTTTGCATAATCATAAGTTATATTCCGCATCGTGCATGTCATTTGCATCTTGCCCCTGCCTGCGGGCGCATCTTATTGTTATCTTGTATGTTTGCCTAAGTCTTCGGCCTTGTCAAAAATGGGTCGTCTCTGGGCTTTGACATTCACTCCCATCATCTTATGACTTTCAAGTTCTGTCAAAGAGGGGCAACTGTAGACACTCCATTTTTGACCATCCTCAAGACTTGGATGTCATCGTTTGAACACTCGATGATCATCCGTGCTTGTGTTCGTTTTGAGTTCCTGATGGTCTCGGCTGCGCGCCTTGCCTTGGAGCCTCTTAACTTGTTTGTTTTGTGCTTGGTTGTGGACCAAGAGCTTGTGGTTTGTTTATGAGGGAATGGGGTGGCCTTTTGGCTAGCCCTCCAACTCATCAGCCAGGCCCTATGCCTATCGGCCTCTCCTTCTTTCCATTGGCCATGATTAGTGGCCGGTCGACACCCTTTTTTGGCCGGTCATGGTCGATCGACCATACCTTTTGGCCGAGGCCTTTTTATTTACTTTTGCAGATATTTTTGTGCCAGCTATGACAGCTAGTAAGCACAGATCTCATCCTCCATACATGTGTATGGAGAGATTTGAACCAAGCCTTTAGCTTCTCCAACAAGCTTAAGACTTGAATTTCTATAAAAAGGAAGGCCCCTCTTCCTTTCCAAAGGTTCTGAAAATTGATATACAAGATATATATATCTCTCTATACATATTTCTTCCTCTCTCTCTCTATATTTGTGTGAGTTTGTGCCTTAAAGTGTGTTTTCTCTTCATTTTTGCACTATAACACCCAGTAACACACCACCATCTTTGAGTTGAGGTTCTTGGGAGTGTTATTTGAGCTCTGAAAGTTGGTTTTTGCCTCAGAAGTTGCTGGTTTCGAAGTTGTGCATCAAGGGTGAGAATATTCCCCCTTTAAGCCTTTGTTTGAATACCATATTGGCCATCCTTGCATATTGTTTTAGGCCTTGCTTTCAACTGAAAAAAAGCTATGATTTTAAGTGTTTAACATGTTTGTTTAAGGCCTCTTTGGTGTTGGGGGTGGTTTGCTCCCTTGCATGCCTTATTTGCTAGGCTTTTGAGCCATCACTTTAGGCCTTTGTCTTAGCCTTTGTTTGGCCTCTTCACCACTGAATTCTAGAAGAATTTCAGTGGTGGAAAGTGTGTTTTGAGGTCTTAAATAGGAGGGGGTTGTCCCCCCTCCTCTTCTCTTGTATGCTTGTGTTGATGGCTCACCAAGTTGGCATGTTTTTATACCTCTTTGTGGCTCCATTTCAGCATGTCTTAGGCCTTGTTTTGCCATGATATAACACTGTTTTGGCTTGGTTTGATCACATCATGCATGCTCCTTGCACTTATAGTGCAAATTCTCTCACTAGCCTAATATGCATCATGCTTTGACCATTATTTTAGCATGTTTTTGGCTCCACTCCAACAAGATTTTAATCATGTTTTGTCATGCTTAAGCTCTGTTTTATGTTGTTTTGGTCATGCATGCCATGCTTTGTATAGCCATAGTGCATTCTTGCTCACTAGCTTTGAGTTTCATGGTCTCTAGCATGGCTTACTTGAGTTGTTTGCATGCTTTGGCCTCTTTTCTACCATGATTTCAGTGTGTGTAGTGTGGCCATACTCTCTCATGCTTCACTATTTCAATGTTTTTGGTGAGTCATGCTTTATGCCTTAAGCATGAGCCCATATGTATGTCATCTTGCCTAGGCTTTCGAGTTGTCATAACAGTGTGTTTTTGGTCTAATTTTTCCATGATACAACTCTAATTTTTGTTGGTGAAGTCATTTCATGCTTGGTTTTGGTAGGTGTAGTGTAATCCTCCTCATTGGCCTTGTATGCATCATGTTTTGTGCTTAACATGCTAACTTGTTTTGGCTTCATTCCATGCATGTTTTGGCCTTATTTTGACCTGCCTTGGGACTGTTTTGAGTCACCTTGGCCCTTTGGGCCTTGCTTGATATGGCTATGGTACAAGTCCCTTTGCTAGCCTTAAGCTTTAAGCCTCTTAGAATGCTATGCTTGTGTTATGTGCATGATTTGGCATCATTCCTTACATGATTTCAGAGCTTACTTCATTGCTACACTCTCACATTTGTCACTTCTTCATCATGTTTGAGAGTTGTGCTCTTATGCCTAGTTCTTGAGCCATCACATGAGCATGTGTTCTTGGCCCCTTTTGTGCCTAATTTTTGGTGTGTTGGCCACTGTTTTGGACCCTCTTAGGTATGTCCATATGCGGTTTAAGTCCATTGAGTGTTGCATTACATAGCCCTTGTGTCTTGTCCTTCACTTGCCAGGCTTATATTGTTAGCATGTTGTTGCGTGCTCATGTTGTTTGCACGTTGCATGTTGCATTATGTTTGCATGTTGTCACATTTGCATGTTGCTTAGCATGTTGTTGCATGCTCATGTTGTTTGCATGTTGCATTTTGTTCGCATGTTTGATTGCATTGCGTTGTGTTTGGATCGGATGTTGATCCAAATGTAAAGAATGAGGGACGTTTCATACTCAAAGTGATGAAATGTGCCTCATTCCTTAGGTCGCCGACACCTTTGACCATGCATGATAAGGCAGAGGTTCATCGAGTCTTATGTGTTATTTGTGTGCATTCATTGACATTGATTTGTGCAACTTGGCCTCTTTGGTCATCATGCATTGAGATGCGTGATTGATAGCTTGAGAGCCGAGCACCACACTCCTTTGAGCTTTGGACATGATAAGGAGTGTGGTTGCACACACATTTTCTTGCAAATACACTGCCATGCCTCTGTTTGTGCTCTGTTGCAGCAAAAGGAGAAAATTGCAGGAAGTAGTGGCCGACCGGCCATCAGAGTTGCCGATCGACCACTTAGTCTGCCGATCGGCTATCATAATTGGTCGATAGCCATTAGCTTTGGCCGATGGCCATTCCTCTTGGCCGACCACCCCTCAGCATGTCCATAAGGTGGATCAGAAGTATCTTGGAAGTTGGCACAATTTTCAGAAGTCTAAAACAGTGCAAACAGAGGCATCACGAGGCACGGTAGTGGATTTCCGAGCGAAGCCGACCGAGCATGCATACACCCCTCCCCGCAAGGCCATTTTTACCGCTTTACTAGCTAGTTGTAGTTCATTACTTGTTTTGTAATTAATTAGTTTAATCTGTGTTATAATATTCTAATTAGCTTAGTTTAGCTAGTTTCAATTCAGTTTGTAATTAATCAGCATAGCGTAGCTAGTTAGTTGATTCATTCGGACCCTCCATCGAGAGGGCACAACTGTTGTAATAAGTGTGCGTATGTGTGATGCATGTCTTCCAACCCCCATTTCTTTCTCCCTTTTATTTACCAGCTTTCGATGGTTAGTTTTAGGGCATGTTTCAATTAGCATCTTTATGCTCGCATGTTTGCATTCATTCATCATTCTTGCATGCACCAGGCTCGGCGCATCATTCAAACTGCATTGTATTTCAATACACTTTCTTGAATACGTGTTTCAAAGCATGTTATCAAGTGTAGCATTCATATGTCATCTTAGAATAGCCGAGCCTATCTTAGTTGCATCTTTGCATGTGCTGCATTAGACATTATTGACATAGCTAGGATCATGCATTGATTACTAACTAGTTTCTATTTTGGCTCGGAGTACTCTGTGAGTGTTTACGCTTTAGCATCCTTACATGTGTGTGAGTGACTGCCATGATAGCATACTTGCCATGAGGCTAACTGCTTAAGTGATTAATTGTTTGAATGCCTGTGGATGAAGGTTTGATTACCTGAATTGGAACAACTCAATGATTGTGAGTTTTAAGCCCACTTGAAGGTGGCAAATCCGCGTCTTAGCTTACTTGCGAGTAGCACTTTCAAATCACTTTCAAAAACAAACATGAGTTGTTTTGTTCCAATCCGCGTGATTGAGTCTATATTTGTATGCCGTGCGCATCACATAGTAAGCTAGCTAATAAATCGGAATAAGAACACATGTGTTTCTAAAAACAACATATCATGTTAGTAAAGGTCGATCTTTTGATCGGGCGAGCGGGGGTGCTCATTTCATGACCTTCCCCCTTCGTACCCAAGTTCCCGAGCCGAGGCAACTTTGGTGATGACAGACACATGGCGTTAGGCACGAGTCAGGGTTTCCTAAATTTTCCAAAACAAAATATTTAGGTGGCGACTCTGAAATTTGGCAAAGCACTCCATGTTTGGCACTTCTTGATAAAAATCAGTTTTCCAAAACGATTTGCCGGATTTGGACTCTTTGGTGATTTATCAGTCTCACATTGCACTTTGTGAGATTAGATTCAGAATCGTGACATGAGTCCGAACTGTAGTAGCTAAGAACAACGATTCGCGCCCTCACACGCGAAGCGGAGTTCCGGGTGGTCTACAGTTAGCTTGAAGAGTGCCCAAGTTCCATGAACCATTTTTCTAAGTTTTCTAATTTTTCTCTAGTTTTCTTTTTATATTTGTGTTTTTTTTTTTTTTTTGGTACTAAGACTAAGTTTTAAGTTTTATTAGGATTGTAATTTGAGAACTTTCAATTTCTGGGTTATTAATTAATGGATGTTAGTAAAATTGGTAGTAACATTGATTTTAAGTTCTCAATCTTATTATGATGTCCTTAAATTTTGGGGCGTCACAATTAGGGATCATTAGTTAGGTGTGGCTAAGAAGAAGGGTTAACAGAGAGGTTGATCTTCTCTTCAGAGTTTTCCTCATCCTAGGAGAGGTCACTTTCTCGGACAAGGTAGTTAGAGGGAATATTCCTCATATGCCTTGCACATAGACTCCATCCTACGTCATGAGGTGTCTATAAATAGCACCCACCTATAACTTTACAATGGATGTATTTTGGAGAGACAACTCTTGGGAAAGAACTAATTTCCCTTCTCCATTATCTACCTTGAGAGTGAAAGTGGGAGATCCATGGAAGAGCCTTGCCATTTGTAACTCGACTTTTTGTGCCCTCTTTCGGAAGACGAATAAGCCCTACAGTGTCAAAATTCCGCGGTTCGGAATTTAATCTCACAAGTGCAATGTGAAATAGATAATCACCAAAGCGTCCAAATCCGACAAATTTTTGGAAAATCAATTTTAAATCAAATTGTCAAAAATGAATTGCTTTGCTAAATACAGAGTCGCCACCTAAATATTTTTTGAAAAATTTAGGAAACCCATGACTCGTGCCAAAGGCCACGTGTCCGTCATCACCAAGATTGTCTCGGCTCGAGAACTTAGGTACGAGAGGGGAAGGTCATGAATTGAGCATCCCCGTTCGCCCGATCAAAGATCGGCCTCTACAAATCATGATATGAATCTCATCTACATCATATGCTCTTGTCCCGATTATTAGGCTAGTATTACTATGTGATGCGCACACAAGTATAGACTAATTTACAAGAATTGGAATACTTGATCTCATGTTTTGTTTTGAAAGTTGTTTCGCATATGTACCACTTGAAAAAGTGATCGCATATGGACATTACTCAAATTATTCTAATTCAAGCAATCAGCCTTCATCCACAGGCATTCAAGCAATTTATCAGTTAAGCATTTAGCCTCATGGCAAGCATGCTAAACATAGCAACACTAACATACAATGCAATATGCTAAAGCGAGTAAAGGCTTACCTAGTACTCCAAGCCAAAAAGAGATAAAGGAGTTAGTACAATGCATGATCTTAACTAATGCAATACGACTAATGCAACACATGCGATATACAATTACTAGGCTCGGCTACTAATATGGCATATGAAGCAATTTGATAGCATGCGGTCTAAGCACGTATTCAAAGAAGTATTTAAACGACAATGTAAGTTAGAATGATGAACCGAGCCTCGGTACATGCAATACAAGTTGATGCAAATCATGAAGGATATTAAGCAAAACATGATACTTTAATCTAACCATCGTAAGCAAAAAACCAAAAAAAAACAAAAAAAAAACAAAAAAACAAAAAAAAGAAATTTAATTATGCACCTTAGATTTGGAATTCTGAATAAATTTCTAATTATTTTTCTTGGTGAACAGAATTTTTCCAAAATTGAAGTACAAAATGAGTTACGGAAAATGCAGTGACTGAGATTTATTTTAAATGTAAATCTCACTATAATTGAGTTCAATCTCAACTTCCTATTATATTTTTTTTAACTGTTTTATGATTTGTATTAAGTAATTATCAAACACAGATCCTCGAAGTAATCCGAGCAGGTCAAGTGCTTAATAACATTTAAAATTTAGGATTATTAACTTGGACTTATTTTTTGATTATTAACTTCTTTAAACTTCAGTCTCTTTTTTTTTTGTTTAAATTTTATTATGATCATTTAGCTTAGTTTTGACAGGTTTAAAAACTAAAAAAAATTGTCTCAAAGTTATGGAATTTTTCTAAATTGTTTTAATTTTTAGGATGGTTTAATTTCCAAGAATCATATTTTACGTTTGTTAGGCCATTAAAATCACTCAATTTTTCGTTCAACTAACCCCTTAGCCCCTTAGCCTTAAAAGATGTTCTTCTTAAAGTAGTTGTTGAAAAGTAATCTTAATTTTATTAGATTTATTAAATGTTTGAAACTAATTCCCATCTATTTATCATCTGAAAAATGCGGCACACCCCCACCAAAACCGACCCCCACCAAAACCGACCCCCAGTGACCCAGTGCCACGTGGCACTGGGTGATTGGAAGGAAAGAAAAAAAAAAAAAAAAAAAAAAGGAAACTGGCCAATGGGGTTGAGCTGGGTGCTGGGGGTGCCCCCAGCTGGGGTCCCTAGCACTTCTGTTATCATCTTAATCCAGGCGCCGCGATCGATCAAGGAATTACTTATGTCCTCTTGCTTGTAGCACTGGCAATTACATACCTCATCCATTGATTATGTTCTCTCTTCTTACAATTCTCTGTCATTTACATTTACATACATATAATATTTAAATTAAATTCTTTATTTTTCTTCTTTTTATTTATTTGGAGACAGCCTGTAGCAGTTTTGTATTTCTGCATTCCTTGTAAAGAAAAATTACTTAAATACAAAAATAATAATACTAATAGTAGAGTTCTTTGACTATGTTATTCCACAAATTTGTCCATTCAACAAAGAGATACACCAAAGTCTACGAAAATTCAATAATTGTGAGCTAAGACTATTTCTATTGGTTGATGTCAAATTAATAGTGTTATAGTTAAATTTTGGAGATGGCTTCTCTACTGTTGGATCCTTGGGGTTCACCGCGGGTCTCGTTTTGATAATCCGAATCGTTTAATATATAGAACTCATCGAGTACTTTAGGTATGCAAAAACTCACGCTAATTGAATATCGATAGCCCCTTGATCAGTATATGTTTTTATTAATAATTTATTTTTAAAATCATATTTACCATTGATAAAAATGTTTCAATCAAGGGAATACCGATATCCGGTCAATGTAATTTTTTGCAAACATAAAATATCGATAATTCTACATATTGCACGGTTCGGATCATCAAAATGAAACCCGTGATAGGTCTTACAGGCCTAACAGTACGCTCCAGTCCATATAGTACTCTCCCTTAAATTTTTGTATGTTACTGTATCAAAATATTATAATTTAACAATCTTTTTTTAGTTATGCCAATTTTATTTATTTTTTTAAAGAAATTCGCACAAAATACTAAATAAAAATGATATTTGTGAGCTCTAGGAGGGAAGGAAAAAAAAAAAGAAAAAGAAAAAGACGGTTAAATTGTTGAGTAGAGTCTATGTAGGAATGACAATGAGCCAGGGCATGCTGGGGATCACAACCCCCATCCCCGATCCCCAATGGTGAAGTCTATGTAGGAATGACAAAGAGCCAGGGCATGCTGGGGATCACAACCCCCATCCCCGATCCCCAATGGTACAAATTCCCCATGTCCCTGTCCCTGTACCCGTCTCCGATTCCCGACGGAAAACCTATCACCATCCTCGCTTCCGTCCCACAAAAAAAAAATCAGTGAATAAAGATCCAAATAAAGACCTATTCAACAATTTGTGAGATCCAAATCCAAACACAATTTGTGAGATACATAACATCACAACGAGATCATCATCTTCCAGATCTGACACTATTCAACAAATCTAACACGATTCAAATCAAAAAATTTGTGAGTTAAAATGTCTTAAAAAAAACATTTAGATATGTTAAAAAAAAAACAAAATTAGATTTGAATCCATATATATATAAAGATCAAGATTGGTCAAGATTTTTCAAAAAAAAATCATAGATCTGTTCAAAAAAATCTTGGAACCATGGCAAAGTAGAAGTAGATCTTGGTCTCCATAGCAGAGTAGATCTTAATCAGGACGATGTTGGGATGCTTCACCATCTTCATTACCGAGATCTCACGAATTAGTCTTGCAGCTCGACCAACGGCAAAACCAGCTGAAGATGGCGGTTTGCAGTAACGGAAGAAGCATCATCGGTAGTCGAAAGAATGTGCTTGAGATGCTTCTTCAATGGCTTGTAATAGAGGAACTTTGTATCAGATTGCACCGTATATATTAGCAATTCAAGAAAGATCGCAGTCGTTGTTGTTGTCGGTCGAAGCACCACATTTTGAGATCTTACAGAGATGAAAGAGAAGGAGGAAGAGAGAGAGACTCTGAGTGAACGAGAGTGAGAGAGAGATGAGAGACAGTAAGAAAGAGAGAGAGAGATCAGAGACGGTGAGCAAGAAAGAAAAAGAGAGATGTGAAGAAGAGAGAGAGAAAGTAGAGAGAATAAAGAGAGAGAGAGTAGATATGAAATGAAAGAAGATGAAATGAGAGAGAGAGAGAGAGAGAGAGAGAGAGAGAGAGAGAGTACATAAGAAAGTGTATATATATTACTTCGGGGACAAACGGGGCTAGGGCCGAGCCAGGGTCGGGGCTTGGACACTTGTTACTGTCCCTGGCCCGAAATTAATCGGGGATTGATTTTTGAACACCATTCATGTCCCGTCGGGGACATTTTTTGGGAAAAAATTGTTTAAATCGTGGTCGGAGGGTCAGGTCCCTATTGAGTCGGTTTCAAAATACCATCCCTAAGTCTATGATATCATAGACCATTATAGCATGCCACCGGTTTTATCATTTTATCATTTGTTCTTTTTGTTTTTTTTAGATATCATCATTTTTTTTAAGAAAAGTTTATGATGCTGGCTACTTATCGATTTTTTTTAGATATCACCACTACAATTGATTAATCAAATATTTACAATGAAATTACACATATTATGAAGAGAGGATTCTGTATTTTGTGTAACAAGTTTAATACTATGATGTATCTATTATACAAAAGTTTATTTCATTAAGAGATACCGCCGTGGGATAGCATAGATTCCATACAAAGATAACGAGGAATCATTCCATCCATGACGTTTTATTTGTTAATCGCCAAGAGATAAATTTTAAATATCATATAAGTTACATTAAATTTGACATTCAATTATGAAAGAAAGTATAACATAACTACAAGAATACAATAAATCTGACATATACAAGAAAAGGATGCAAGCAAATATGAAGACAAAAGTCTTATACTTAGTTTGAAGCAACTAGAATATTACAATTCTTCTACAAATTTAAGGAATCTTAAAATTACTAAAATTATAGGAAAAAGAGAGATTTCTCTCAAATATATTTTGTATTAATTATCCAAATTTGAAGAGCCCAAGGCCTAAAATCATTATTAGAAACTAGTAAACAACAAGTGAGACATTTTTTTAATAAACACAACAAAATTTAATAAAAAAAATTTATGAGTTCACTCAAATTTAGGTACTACAAGGAAAAATAAATATTATAAGAAAAATTCTTATCAAAATCAGATTCGTAGTTGACAAATAAAATTTTTCAAAAAAGAGAATTACAAATTCTACAGGTCCATGGAAAAAAACGATTGATCCTGACACTCTTTTGAATTTTACACAATTTTTGAACATGTTTATTTACTAATGTGTTTACGGTATTTACCCACATGTTTATTTATATATTTCAAGAATTACATGGCCAATCAAACCCTCTAATCTCTTAATGAGATGATAAGAAATCATGATCAACTTCAAATGAAACTTAAAGAAACAAGGGTCTTCCAACAATATGGGGCTGACTTTAACCTGATTTGGGGCAGAGATCTGAGCTCTCAAGTTGATTATACTGTGGGTTGGGTCTGCTTGTGGCCTGGCCCAAACTGTGGTTATTCTATTTGCCCCTAAATAATAACTTAATATGTCTAAATTTAATTTTAATTCTTATTATATTCTGATATAAATATACTAATAAGGACAATACACATTAAACCTTAATATATATATTTTTTCTCGTAATATACCCAAACAACGTATTCATGTATTCTTCTTCTTCCCAAAGTTTCAATTATTTTATTTTCTTCTCACTTCAAAACTCTAATCCACTCCATCAAACTCTCCATTATCATCAGCATCATTGTTTGTTACTGTGTTATTACTTACAAAAAAAACAAGAACACAATATGTGCCATTGTATTTTCATTAAAAGTCTCTTAATTTTTCATGAAGCCAATCTTCTAAACATCTTCATGCCTCTAGTTTTCTTTGTTCTTTCTCTCTCTTGCCTTTTTCTTTTCTATGCACCCTCGCTTCATGTATTCAAATGTGGCGATCATGTACATGATTGATTTTATATACATCAGTCATTATTGGGGTTATTTTACTACCAAAACAAAAATGATTTAAATAGTCTATAAATCATATCTATGAATGTGTATATATATTTATTTGATATTATTATATATTAATATTATCATAGTAGAAGAGAATGAGAAGAGGCATGTGCTTCGTGGTTTTTCTCCACCGGTGCCATATCCCGTCGGTCTGGAGTTTGCAAATCGCCTCTAACGGTCATTTTGAGTTATATATTAATATTATCATAGTAGAAGAGAATGAGAAGAGGCATGTGCTTTGTGGTTTTTCTCCACCGGTGTCATCATTCTCTATAGGTGTACAAAAAGAATAAGAAATCTGTTTAAGAATTTTTTAAAGTGGTATAATTTGAGTTTTTAATTGTTTATTATTGGGTGTACCTTGAAGGGTAATTAAAAAAATGTACATAGGATGAGATTAAATTATAACTCTAAATAATTTAATAGAATGTATTGAGCAATTGGAGGTATTTAATGATTTTTTGAGTGTAAATAGAATCTCCTAAACTGTGTTGTAAGTTTTATGATTAGGGCTGGCCCACCCACCCGCCTAGAACCCAGCCCGGTAAAGCTCTACGATTTTGGATCAGGACCATTATTCATCGTAGAAAAAGCCCATGAAGGTTTTCTTTTTCGGTGCATCGAAATGGAGGTGGTTTTCAAGGATCTGTTTGGCTAGTTGGGGGAAAAAAGACATAAAATCAACACATTTCTTCAACTCAGTTTTTACCACTTTCCTTTAAGGTCAAGAAAGAAAAAAGAAAAAAGAATTCGGAAACAAAGTTAAAATTCATGTCAATCACTTCCTTGATCAACTCCTACTTTCTAGGGACAGTTATATAGAAATCAAATTTATACATAAAATAAAAATAATAATTAATTAATTAAAAGGAAATAAATGAATGGTGGGATGATTATGGTGGTAGTCAACGGTGTATGGTGAGTGAGGCGGAGGCTTGGGCCTTGTGGCTCACCATTGCCCTACTATGATTTGGATTTGTTTATTTTGTTCAATAATTTATGTAAAGCAATTATGAAAAAAATTAAATTAATTTAATAATCATAATCACATAATTTAATGATATTTACGTGTGAAAAATAAACGATAAAAATAATTTTTAAAAGAGATTATACATTTTTTGTACATAAATTTGATAAAATCATGGGTTATGATTATTAAATTAATCTGATTTTTTTTTTTTTTTATGGTTGATCTACAGGCATAGTCAAAATGTGTTAAAAACTCATCATTTATTAGGTACAAAATTTGTGACTTAAAATTTTAATTATTAAACAAATTCAACTTAATTTATTTATTTATTGGATCAAAGGTAGGATGCAAATAAGATTACTATGATTTTGTTTGGTTGTGACTTAAAAGCCAATTTTAAAAACCTTTAAGTTTGTTTTTAGAGTTAGGTTGCGTGGGATTGCTAGTGTGAAAATTATTATTGAGAACATTGTTAGTGTGGAGATTATTAATGAGAGGATTAAGAAAATTTGTTTTTGTTTGATAATTATCGGACTAGCAATAATTCATGTTTGTATAGTTATTCTATGATGTGATTAGCTATATCAAATTCCATAAATACCCTTGGTTTTTGATATATTTTAGTATTATAAATATATATAATTTGGCAATATATTATTTTAATATATTTTTTTGGTATAAATATAGTATTATACTATTATATTTTAATATTAAAATGAGGAACAAAATAGCCATTTCATCTTTAATCCAATGGGACTATTAGTCCTATGATCATTTCTCCAAATAAATATGATTATCATAGACTCCACCCCAATCTCTTCCTCTATCACCCAAAACAAATAGGGCGTTAAAAAAATCCCTAAAATTTGCTTAATCTATTTCCCTCAAAAAAATCATTTTAGCCATACTAAAAAGTCATTAGAGCATATCAAAGTCAATATTTGGCAAGAGTGGACCAAAATAAATTCTTAGTAGATTGCTAGTCAAATTTGAGCAATGCTATTTGTTGTGCCAAATCATAATATTTTCCTTTTCCAAAGTTTCACTAGTTTCCCAAAAAATAATAAATAAATAAATAAATAACCACTGAAATCACAAAGATGTATTTCAACTCAACAAAAATTAGCACATGAATTTGGCATATAAATTATCAAAAACTACCACAAAACTAATGGAAAGGGGGAAAAAAAGTCAAAAAAGAAAAATAAAAACCTGATGGTGTTAACTGAAATGAAGGTTTCCATTTGTGGAATTGAGTGATCGAGATCCATATTCATGGATTGAGATCAAAATTTGTACACCACAAATGCAAGATATTTTGTAATCTGTTATCTCATTTTTTTTAAAAAAATAAATTGAAGGAAAAAAAAAATTACTAAAAAAAAAAGTCAAAAAGTTGAGCATTTAATGCTTTCAAAACATTCTCGCCCATGGATACAATTAGGATGCTCGCAGATTGGGTTGAGTTAGGTGATTTCTCATCTGTCATTTGTCCAAAGGATTTGGCTTCTCTCCAGTCTGTGATCAGATTAGAGGGTGCAGTTAGAACTGTGGAGACCCACCATAGGTCTCGTTTTGATAATCTGAACCATTCAATATGCAGAACTTGTCAAGTACTATAAATATATAAAAATTCACGTTGATCGGATATCGATAGCTACATGATCAAATCAATTTTGTATTAAAAAAAATAAACGGTGAAAAAATAAATGGTTGACCGAAATCTGATCCGATGAATAATTATCGATATCCAATCAACGTGATTTTTTACAAATACATAGTACTCGAGTTCTACATATTAAACGGCTTAGATTATTAAAATGGGACCCGTGGTGGAACCGCACGGGCCCAATAGGACCTACAGTTCGATCATGAACTAGAGGGAAGCCAATCCCTTGTCCAAACTTAGGCAGATTGAAAAAAAGTAATCTACCTCCGTTCACTTAGTTAGCAGATGTGGATTGAACAGGTCGTGGAGGGTGGATGCGAATTGATTTGGCAGTTTGGGTATTACTATTTTGGGCCTTTTTGTCGAACTATTTTTTAGTAATTCTTTACTATATTACTAAATAAAAGGTCATTTTTTTGTACACATAACACATAAAAAGCATAACTTCATTTCTTATGAATGTTGGCGGATCGAGTTAGGTCAAGTGGCCATTCGGTTTTGATAGATCGAGTGAATGCTTGCTCACCTTTAGATACAACAACTTGAATGGGTTTTGACAATTTTTTTTAGTTGTTTATTTGTTTTTCCATTTTAGTGAACTTTTTTCTTTTTAAAAAAAAAATTCGAAAACATTTTTCACTTTTAGATTCTATTAGACTAAGGGGGAGAGGGTGACGGTTTTTGACCTTCCTCTTTCCTCTACTTCTTCCCCAACAATTTCTCCATTGCTATTTTCTCTCTAGATCTAATTTTTCTTTCTTGTTCATCATCATATTAGCCGCTCTAGCTCTTACCATTTGTATCACCGGTTTGCCACTAAGAAAGTTTTGAGATCTAAGCTCAAATTGGACTCATGACCAAGATCCAATGTTGCTAAACATATTTTTATACATCAGACAATAACATTAGATCATATTGATATATTTTGTAATGTAGAGGTAGAAATCATGGTACCACAACTACCACTTACGATAGTGAATTTATTGGAAAGGTGTTTATGTTGGAAAATAGTGGCTTTCGGTAACTTTAATTCGAAATTAAAGTGGGAACCAACTACCAGTTGAGGTAGGTCTGATTGGTTTTGTATTCTCTCAAGTAAGAAGATTATAATATAAAAATGATGGGCCAACAGCATTGAGTTGTGAATGAGAATTGTCTCATAAAGTGAGCATCAGTAGGAGTTAGACTTGGGCCTATGCTTGGACTTGGACTTAGTTTTAGTTTTGGTCTGAACTGACTTAGACTTTTGTATGTACATATGTTGGATTTAGTCTTAGGCATGGGCTATATGTTATGCTAGACTGAGTTTGTCTTGTGCATATGTTTTAGATTAGGTGTGGATCAGGTTGTGACCCAATACCCATATCCATTTTGCGACCCATCTAGTTGGATTATTTAAATAACATTATATATATATATATATATTCAACCTTTCTAACTCTCATCTTTTGTTGATAGAGTTGATGATCATTATGCACATGAGAGTTTTGCACCTTTGTAACTTTAACCCTAAAGGCTAGAGTTGATGGCCATTGATGTTAGGTTTTATGGTAGCCTTCATGGCTAAGACCTCTTCCCTACAATTATAAAAAGGCATTTCCCCTCCAACTTAGAAGAAGAGTTTAAGAGAGATTTTTTTATAGAAAATGGAGATGTTGTTTTGAGATAAAAAAAAAGTTGGAGATGTTTTTTACACACAAGAAAATTTTCCTCTCTTCTTTTGCTAGTCCCTTCTTTGGTTCTTGTTAGAGAAAGTGCAACCATTATCAAGTTCGCCGAAGCCACTCAAAAGGTGCTTCTACATTAGCTAGTTTCAACCGTCATATCTTGAGAGACAGACGCCGGCGTACCTTCAGCATCCATAGGGAGGCAGTGAATCTGTTTTAAGGAAACTGTGGTATCACACAGGCTTCGGTTTGCTTCCTTTTACTAATTTTATTTTATTATGAATTTCTGTAAATTTTAACATGTTCTTGTTTTGAAATTCAAAGTGATTGTTTAATATGAATCTATTTATTTTGTTTGATTTATATAATTTGTACAACAGTTTATTTGATGATGATTGTTTTTTATTGTTATTTTGTGATACAATAATACTTTTTGACGTAGAAGTTATCTCCCTTTGTGAAGGCTTTTTCCTCTTTCTGCGGAGGCTCTCTTTATCCCTTTTTGGGGATTTATTTCATATTTTGATATATTTTATTAGACAATTTTATTGTCGAATCTATAATGTATTAAGCCTCATATTTTTTTGATTAAAAAAAAAAATTTCTATCAGACTAGAAAGCTCATAAAATTAAAATATATATGTTTGAAAAAAGTTCACTAAAAAAAAAATACTAGTTTGAAAAAAAATAGTCTTTAGTAAAAAATTTTGATTTTTAGTCTTACTTTTAGATAAGAAGGGCATTAAAAAAAAAATTTTAGACAAATTAAATAAAATTCATTAAAAATAAAAATAAATAAATATTGGTTTTTTTAACAGTTATCAAATAAAGTTTAAGCTTAAGTTCTATTTATTTTATCTAATATATTTTATTTTAAGTACTAAATTGATTTAGAGATTTTTGGTTTAAGACCGCTAGTAATATTTTTTTAGAAGGATAAGGACAACACAATTTTTTATATTAGTTTAGGTCCTCCAAGTGTCTAGCTGCTCTCCAATTTAAAAATGAACTAGACAGTGTTGTTGGGCTGCAGTTTTTTGCAAGGATGATATACTTGACGAACTCTACACATTGAACGGTTTAAATTATTGAGATGGGTCCAAAATCAGGCCAATCACAACTTAACAGCGTTGTCCAGTCTGATTTCAGATAAGAGGGGAAGCTGCGACCATCCTCCAAAACAGATGGTGACAAAATTCTATAACTTTTCTAACTCATTTGAAAATTTCAAAATTCTATAACTTTTGATATAGATCTTTTCCTTTTATAAAATTTGTATTTTTGGAATCGTTTCATCAAAATTTGTAAAACAATATCCATGATGAATATAAAAATTTTCTTTAAAAAAATGACGAAATTTCACTAACCTAAGACAAGTCTGTGAAATTTTGATGACTAAATCAGTGAAGTCAGTGAAATTTCATGAATTTTTTTCTTCAAATTTTCATATTACTCATAGATCTTATTTGAAAGATCTTGTCAACAGGATTCTAAAAAATATAAATTTTACAAAAAATGGAGATGTAAATCAAAAGTTATTAAATTTTAAAATTTTGAAATCACTTCAACAATGTAAAAGGTGAGATAAAAGACCGAAACTAAAATAATAACACTGAGGGATCTTAAGTAGAAAGATAAACTATCTTGGATCTCTCATACTACCAAACTATATGAATGATGTATTACTAATTTTCCCATGGAATTATGCAATGCTTAGTTTTACGAGCATAAATTTGTAAATTTTTCTAAAATAATTTTAAAATAATGTCTTATATGACTGAAATTTAATTATAGTAATCACATCATATAAAAATGAAAAATCACTCCACAAGATAAACTGAATCTTAGATCATCTCCAATCCTTTATCAATATTTTCATTTAGTTTAATTTTAAATTTGAGGAAAAGTTTCATTTGAGATGAATTACTCCAATTGTTTATTAAATTTTCATCAAAATCTTTTTAAAAATTTCACTTTTATTCCAAATTTTCTTTTTTATCAAATTTGATGAAAAAATCATCTCTAATGTTTTATCTTTTTTAAATTTTCATCAAATTTAAATTTGAGGAAATTTCATTTTCTCCCCCAAATTATATTCCTCTGATCAATTTTATACTAGAACTTTTGATATTATCAATTTAGCCCCTCACCTATTTAAATCATTATCAATTTGCTCCCTATCGTCACATTTAAAGGAAAAAATTAAAAAAAAAATTACATTTTGACTCCAAATTTCAAATAATAGATTCAAATTCACCCATTCTTTTCTCTTCTCTCACCAAACCACCATCTCTCCTCTATCAACCAGACAAACATCACTGCCACCACTACCACCACTATTACCACATTAGTATACCACCCCCCACCATCACCAACCATCCTAAGAACTAAGAAATAGTCCTTTTGCTTCTTGGTTTGGTTTGGCTTGCTTTCTTAGCCTTAGCATTCAAGTTAGCCCAGTACCTTTTGGATATGATTGCCCAACTACAATTACTTACACTCCAAACAACACCTATAAATCCAATCTCGCTATCTTGCTCTCTATTCTATCCTCCAATGCCACACCAACCAATGGCTTTTACAACTTCACCATCGACCAAGACAATGTAGTTTATAGCCTCTTTCTATGCCGAAGAGATGTATTAGCCAATGTCAAAATATTGTGGTGACTGCAAGCAATGAATTGATAAAGTTATGCCTGGAACAGAAAAAAGCCATAGCTTATTACGATAATTGCTTATTACGTTTACTCAAACTGATATATCTTTTTCGTTCTGGATCAATCATCTTCACATGAAATGCATAACCCAATTAACATTACCAACAACAACCTTGACAAGTTTAGGCAGGATTAAATGGAGATAATGAATGATGTAGTGACCCAGGCTGTAAAAGATCAATCGGGTAAGAAGTTTGCTACTAAAACAGCCAACGTTATTGCAGTTGATGAGTTGTATGGTCTTATGCAATGCACATCGGATATATCCAGTAAGGAATGTAACACATGCCTTAGCGATGCCATCTCAAGTCTCCCAATTTCTTGTGAGCGAAAGCAAGGTGGGCAGTATCTTTTTCTGAACTGCATTGTCAGATATAAGTTGTACAACGATGTTTGTTTAAACAGTAATGCTAGTCTTCAGGAAAAGGCTTCAGGAAAACCTTCAGGAAAAGGTGGGTCCCACCTGGCAAGGAAATTGTTAGTTTAAGAAATAAATATAAAAAGTTCTGAGTCTCATGTTTCAACTCTTTCACGGTTCAACTCTCTCACCACTCTAGCTCATGTTTCAACTCTCTCACCACTCTCTCGCTCAGCTCTCAACCGCAAGCTTGCTGCCGCCGGTCACTACCGCCGGCGTCTCCGTAACTGCTGAGATTTCCGTTTGATTTCTCCGTCACTCTCAGATTTTTGCTGCAATTTCAGTCTCTAATCCCACCATTCTTGCAAGAACACCGAAGGTAAGATTTGCAACCAAAATCTGAGTGTTTGTAGTTGTTTTACCAAGCTTGATTTTGTATCCTACCTTCTTTGTGCGATTTTGGGATTATTTTTTTCAAACCCTAGAATTTTGAATTTTGGGGCTTTTGAAAATTTTTGTTGTCTCTGAATCTTTCAATGAAAGAGATGTTGTGGATTGCATAGGTTATATAACTCAATTTTCGTTTTAATTTCTGTTACCTCTAAATTTGAATCTTTCAATGAGATTTTGTGGATTTACTTTGTTTCATGTATGAAAGCCTAGAAATTGTATAGGTTAAATTTTGGGGGTTTTTGTTTAATTTTGAAAATTTTTGATGCCTTATACCACCAATGTATATATTTCAAGGCACAAATTATTATTTTTAAATAGTCTCAGTTTAGTTATTGGTTGTTTATTTATTTTTGTTTAAGAACTAAATTAATTCCTGTTTATTTATTGCCTTTTTATTTATTTTTGTTGAAGAACTTTTTAATTTGTTATATATACATATATATTGTAGAGATATGGATGAAGAAATATGGAGTGGTTCTTCAAGTGAGGGCATTAATGAAATTAATATTGAGAATGAAATGGAGGAAACAGAAAATGTAGAAGTCGAACCTGAAAATGTAGAAGTTGAAACTGAGGATCCTAAGGTGGGAATGATGTTTAAGTCAAGTGACGAAGTTTATGAATATTATGCAACATATGGGAAGAAAAATGGTTTTGCGGTGTCTAAGAAAAATTGTAAAAAGGGAGGCGATGGGGAGAAAAAATATATAACTCTTGCTTGTACTCGTGCTGGGAAGGCAATAATCAAAACAAGCAATCCAGTTAAATTACGGCCACAAACAAGAACGGGATGCAAAGCTTGCATTAATGCAATTCTACAACCCGATGGAATGTGGCTATTGCGATCCTTAGTACTTGAGCACAACCATAAAATGAGTCCAACCAAATCTCGTTTTTTCAAGCAAAATAGGATACTTGAGCCGCATGTGAAGAGGAGACTTGAATTAAATGATAGAGCGGGGATTAGGATGAACAAAAATTTCACTTCACTTGTGTTGGAAGCTAGAGGGCGTGAGAAGTTGTCATATTTAGAGAAAGATTGTAGGAATCATATAGACAAAGTTCATCGTTTACGACTTGAAGAAGGAGATGCCACTGCAATGTATAATTATTTTGTGAAAATGCAAAGTGATAATTCAGACTTTTTTTATGTCATGGATTTGGATGGAAATGGTCGATTACAAAATGTATTTTGGGCCGATGCGAGGAGTAGTGCAGCATTTAAAGAGTTTGGGGATGTGGTCACATTTGACACAACATACTTGGTAAATAAATATGATATGCCATTTGCCCCATTTGTTGGTGTGAACCATCATGGACAGTTGACATTGTTGGGTTGTGGACTCATTTCACATGAAGACACAGAGACATTTACATGGCTATTTCAATCTTGGCTTGCATACATGTCTGGATGCCCTCTCAATGCTATTATTACAGATCAAGACAAAGCCATGAAAAAAGCCACAGAGATTGTTTTCCCTAATGCGCGTCACCGATGGTGTTTGTGGCATATTATGAAAAAATTGCCTGAAAAATTGAGAGGATACAAGGAATATGAAGCAATAAAATTTGGTATTCAGAATGCAGTTTATGATTCATTAACTACAGAAGAATTTGAAGAAAATTGGGGTAAGTTTATTGAGGAGTATCAACTTCATAGCAATGATTGGTTACTTAGGTTGTATGAGGAAAGACATCGATGGGTACCTGCGTTTGTCAAAGACATTTTTTGGGCAGGAATGTCAACCACACAGCGTAGTGAAAGCATGCACACATTCTTCGATGGGTACATTAACTCGAAAACCACTTTGAAATAATTTGTGGAGCAATATGAAAATGCTATGGCAAAGAAGGTTGAAAATGAAAATGGTGAAAAATTCAATTCTCTCAACTCATACATCCTATGCATAACTCAATATCCATTTGAAAAGCAATTTCAAAATGCTTACACAATTGCAAAATTCAAAGAGTTCCAACAGGAGGTTGTAGAAAAGATTTATTGCAATTTGTCTCTGTGTTCAGAAGATCTTAATTTTTCTGTGTATGATGTAAGTGAAGATGTTCCCTTTGGAGAAAGCCTTAGACTTGCAACTTTCACAGTATATTTGAAAGAGGACAGCTCTGAAACAAATTGTAGTTGTCGGTTGTTTGAGTTTAGGGGAATAGTGTGTAGGCATCAAATTGCAATGCTCATGAAAAAAAGGATTCATCAAATGCCAGACAAGTATATTTTAAGAAGTTGGAACAAAAATGTGAAAAGATGTCACACTAAAGTGCATATCAGTTATGACTAGGGGTGAAATCGGTTCGGTTCGGTCGGTTTTTTCACTATTTTTGTACCGAACCGATCATTTCGGTTTTTTATATTTGTGAACCGAACCGCCCAGAAAAATGACATAAACCGGTGCGGTTCGGTTTATTACGGTGCGGTGCGGTTTTTTCGATTTTTCGGTTTTTTAGCCTTTTTTTTTTCCCTAGTTGGGCCTCACATTTTGGGCCTATATTTCAATCCATTTTGCATAAAATTTGGGCTCAGGCCATGTAATTCCTACATATGTTTGGGGCCTCACTTTTTGGGCTTATTAATATTATATAAGTCGGTTCGGTTCGGTTAAAAAAATCAAAAACCGTAAACCGAACCGAATGTACAGAAAAACAAAAACCGAACCAAACCGAACACTTGAAAACTTAAAACATCGATCGAAAACCGTTCGGTTCAGTCAGTTCGATCGGTTTGGTCGGTCCTTTCGGTTATTCTTTCACCCCTAGTTATGACAACTCTTCTATTAAGCCTGAAGCACGTCGCTATGATAAAATGTTCAATGTCTTCAATGAGGTGGCTGATTTGGCAACTAGTTGTGACAATAAGTGTGATAAGGTGGTTGAACAGTTACGTGAACTAAAAGGGGAGTTGAAAGAAGAAGTTGATGTTGTTAGTGGAAGTAACAAGTTTGGTTCTATGAGTACTCAGAATGCTTCAAGTTCATATGGGGATGGTGTCTTAAATTCAAAGGAGAGCACAACCATACTTGATCCAATCGTTGTCCGTCAAAAAAGGAGGCCACCATGTAAAAGGAAACAGTCTATGCTTGAAAAAATTATTAAAAAGAAGCAAAGAGTGAAGACCAAGACAAAGACAAAGACCACTAGCACCAGCAACTAAGGAAATATAGAGGTGTGAAAAATATCTCATGCATGAATTTACCATTAACTGATAAGCTATTATTTTGTTAACTTTCAAGTTTTATATTTTGTAGCAATTTAAATTTAGTGTGCCTTCACATATGGGATTTGTTGATCTTGGTACACAAGAGAGTATTAAAATCAATGTAAGAAACTTGTTGGATTTATTGATTTCTTTTATAGCTAGATTTTGTTAGTTTATTGTTGGATTTATAATTCTATGGGTGCTTGTTATATTGCAAGAAGCTATTATTTTGTTAATTTTCAAGTTTTATATTTTGTAGCAATTTGAATTTAGTGCGCCTTCACATATGGGATTTGTTGATCTTGGTACACAAGAGAGTATTAAAATCAATGTAAGAAACTTGTTGGATTTATTGATTTCTTTTATAGCTAGATTTTGTTAGTTTATTGTTGGATTTATAATTCTATGGGTGCTTGTTATATTGCAAGAATCTGAAATGTTGGCTCCAAGTTTCGGGCAACAAAACATGCTCCAAGGACACTTGTCATCCCAAGTACATAATATTCCATTTTGTATTTTATTAACATGGCTTAAACAAAAATTTAATATTTATGTCATTTATTTTATTTTATTTTATTGGTAGGGACATCATCATCCATCTCAATTTTGGATGTTGGGCAATTCAAGTTTCACGAAAATGTTGAATGATATGGCGCAGTCACAATCTGAAAATCCCGAACGAGACAAAGATGAAAGAAGTTGAAGATGTCAACAATGACAATGTTTCTTGGACCTATATTAATATATTTTTAATTTACCATTGACAATATTTGTATGACTTCTAGGCAAGCCGATGTTGAAGCATTGTCATTTTGTGTAGGCTTATGTTGTTGAGTTGTTGAAGCATTGTCATTTTGGTAAGCTTATGTTGAAGTATTGTCATTTTGATGTAGGTTTATGTTATTGAACTATTATATATTGGCAATATATAAATTCTTTTGTTATTCCTTGGATTATATTCTTTGTGAGTTTTCACTTAAAGGAATTCACTTGAATTGCTACCCTACAATATTTGTTGTTGATATAACATGGAGGTTCCAGCCAACATTTTCTTCCTTTCCTTTACTTTTCTTTTCTTTTTTCCTTTTCTTTTTATTTTTTATTATTTTATCATTTTATTATTTTATTATTTTTTTATTTTTTTTATTTTCTTGGGTGGGACCCACCCTATTTGTTGTTGATATAATGGAAAGGTTCAGCCAACGACTTCTTCCATCACGTTTCATTTTTTTTCCTTTTTTTATTTCCTTACTAGGTGGGACCCACCTTTTTCCTGAAGGTTTTCCTGAAGCCCTTTCCTGAAGCCTAGCATTACTGTTGTTTAAATATTTTAGTGTCACTTTTAGAAAATGGCTTTCCTAATTCAAATATTTTGAATTGGGTTTTTATTCTTTGTTAGAAATCAAAATGAAAATTTGCTATATCTACTATTATTTTAAAAGTTTGAAAAGTACATATGTTTTCTATTTTTTCTGTATCTCGAAAATATCTTCTCAAACTTATTAAACATCACACAACAATCTACTAAACGACCAAACACCTTTCGAAATTCAAACACCTTCAAACATCATAATATAATTATTTCTTTTAATAATTCTATTACTTTTATACTTTTCTTTTACACCTTCAAACATCATAATATGATTATTTCTTTTAATAATTCTACTACTTTTCTACTTTTCTTCTATTCTGAAAATATCCTCACATATGCTTTCTACTTTTTTCGTATCCAGAAAATAACTTTCCAAACTTATTAAACATCGATAACCTACTGTTGGAAAAAATTTAGAAATGAATGGAAATGGACTCCATTCGTATGAAAGGATGTAATCATTTATGGTGCCTCTTCATTATAAAAGGTGTGACCCAAGGGTGATGTCTCTTCATTTTAAAGGGTATGACCCAAGGGCCATATCCCTTCTCAAACTGAACAAGTGCCAACAAGCCTATACAAAGACAACCCCCATTCCAGTTTTATTCATTCTGAAATTCTAAAAATTCCTTTCTTTTTTTCATATATTCAGTGTTCATCCGTGAATCTAAGTTCCTATGAGTGCAAAACATAATTTTGGTTCGCTGTACAATTAAAGAGTGTGCTCTCTTTGTTTGTGGTGATTGTTGTATCTTGGAGACAAGACGTCCATAGTTCTTAAGCACTATTAGAGAGGACACAATTCTGTCTTAAAGACACAGTGTTCAAACACTGGCCTCAATTAAAAACTTGTTTATAAACCATCTGCAGAAGTACTGTAAGGTTTAATTTTGTTATTTATTTTATTTTATTTATTATTTGATTAAATCAATTATTTTTCGAAAAACAATTTTAAGACAAAATTTCATGTACTGTTTTCTGTATTACAATATTGGTTTTCTGTTAAAATTAATTTTAGCAAATTTGTTTTTCAATATATACAAAGTATTAGACTCCGGTTTTATACTATTTTGATTTATTTATTACACATTCGTTTACTAATTTTTACCTAAATCTGTATTTGAGTATAACTCTTTTTCGGTTAAATTTTAGTTACGGTTCTGGATTTTTTTCTTCAATATCTGTATTTTATTTTTTGTTCCTCGATGTGACTTGGGATTTTTTCCCGAGTCAGTATTGTTGTGGAACTCTATTTTGATTTTATTTGAACAATTCTATAATGGTCATACGTTTGGAATTTCCTGAATTTTGTGTGGATATTGAATGCTATTCTTGCATCTTTGTTTTAAACATAGTAGTCATCCAGTAGAACTCTATTTTTCTTTTCTGGGTTCATTGGTTTTCTTTCTGATTTTTCGTTTAACATAAACTTTGATTTGGTTTCTCTGTACTGTAACGTTATTTAAAACAAAAAAATTTCACCCGAATTTATATTGAAGTATAACTCTATTTATTGTTGTCCTAATAATTTCTATTACACTAGTTTATTTGAACAATGTTTTTAAATTGTTTTGATTTAACTATTTCTGATGTATTATACAAGCAAAAATTGATTTACTTGAAACATAATTCACTATTTAATATTTACATATTTCAAGTTTATGATTTCAGAATACGAGTTTAATTTTTGTTTCAATCTAGACAAAATATGGTTTTGTTTCAGATTTTTATTATCTTATACAGATCTCAGTTTTATACATATCATTGCCAATTTATTATGAGAAGTGTTTTGTTTTACAATTTGTTTGATATTATTTCTTTCCAGTGATGCCATTTTTATGAAAAGATGCAACTTTTCAAATTTATTTTGTGATAGCATTGACTTATAAATAAAAATGGGTGTATGATTATTGGTACATCTTCAATTAATAAAGGCATTGATACAATATGTTTGTATGAACTGAACTATGTTCATTGGATATCATTGTTTTTCCGGTTCTGTGTTGATAATCACCATGTCTCTTTTGGTTTTTCAAACAAATTTGGTTTTACTTTGATTTTTATTTTTGTTCTCCGTATGGTTTATTCATTGACTGATTTATTTATTTTTGGTTTAATCAGAATAAATTATTGTACAAAATAAAATGTTATTTTTGCGATATTCATATTTGAATATGTTATGTTAAGACCAGATTTATCTTATCTATATCATTTGAAATTCTTATGTTATGATATATTATTATTGGAGATTATCCACTAAATCGTTTGTGATAAGTATAATAACAGTTTGACAATCACATAGGCATATGTATGTTGACTTGAGGATTTTTCTAAATTGATGGTATTTACTATTTGTGATAGTGGTGGAACCACTAATGAATTTGTCATGAAATATATATATAGGTTTTATGCGAATATATTGATATTTCAATTTGATATGGTCAGAGTATCTTTGCCTGTGAAAGTAATCGTTGGCACCAAAGAAGTTTAAAATGGTTTAAATAGTGGTGTTGTTTCATTTAATTGGAAGTGTTTTTTGGGTTTTATGACACTGTTGGTCAAGTCATAATTATGAATCTTGTGCAGTAGAATTGGTTTAACCATGAACCATGATCTAAATGTGGGAGCTTATCTCTTGAATTTAAAGAGATAATTTAATTTTCTTTTGTCACTAATATTTTTGATAAATTTATCAAAATGAATTATTAGTTGTGCCAGTGACACTGAGTCATGTTTTGTGCTAATTTATGTATTACCACATATGTGAGGGAAAGAAGTATAATTGTTTACTACATGATTCATGACAAATTACCCATAGAAACTCAAACAAAAGTGCTCAAATTTAAGAGTTTGAATCTTAATTTGGAGATATAAGTATTTTTTTTCTTGAATGCATTGTACAAAAACTTATTCTTGAATGCATTCAAATGAGGTTTTTGAATTGTTTGGTTCTTGAGCAAAATCTTTATGAGACCATGATTTTGTTAACTCATGAATTCGCGACTTGTGTAGTCATAATTATTTTGAGTGTTATTTTTTTTTAATTTTTTGTTTTTCAAGCACATCAAGATCTAAGTTCAAAGGGACAACTGAATTATGGATGACTCACCAGAAATCACTAAGGAAGTATATCTCCTATCCATTCCTATGTTGAGAGTGATATCTACAACATGTGTTGTATGTAGGAGATTTAGGATAAGCTATGCTTTTAATGATGACTTATATCTTGAAAAACCTAGAGGTTCAAGAGGAGTATTTATGAGAGTCGAAATAAGTATCACTTATATGAATGTGAAGAGGTAGGTCACTTCTATGAGAATTGATAAGGCTGAATTCTCTAGAGCATTCATGAATCCAGGAATTGTCCAAGGCCAAAATGGACATAACCGATAAAACTAAGTTGTATATGGAAATAAAATTGTGTGACAGGCAATTGTCTCGGTTTACATTGACAGCAGAACAGTTCAAGATATCATGTTCACTGATCAGTCAGTAAATTTGATAGTCTTTTATAAGGGAAGGTTCAAGACCAAAAGCAACCTATCATATGCAGCATATTTGTACTCACATAGTCTGCATGTTGCATTTCTTGTTTCGTCAATTTCATTTATATGAGGGATTATTGGAAAAAATTTAGAAATGAATGGAAATGGACTCCATTTGAATGAAATGATGCAATCCATTATGGTGTCTCTTCATTATAAAGGGTGTGATCTAAGGTTGGTGTCTCTTCATTTTAAAAAGTATGACCCAAGGATCATGTCCCTTTTTCGTGCCTTTTCTGTTCAAATTGAACAGGTGCCAACAAACCTATACAAAGGCAGCCTTATTCTAGTTTTATTCATTCCGAAATTTCGATTCCTTTCTTTCTTTCATACATTAAAAGTGTTCATTCGTGAGTCTAAGTTCTTGTGAGTGCAAAACATAATTTTGGTTTGCTTTACAAGAGTGTGCTCTCTTTTTGTTTGTGCGGATTGTTGTATCTTGAAGACATGACGACCATTGTTTTCAAGCACCATTGGAGAAGATGAAATTCTGTCTTAAAGACACTATGTTCAAACACTAGCCTCAATCACAAACTTGTTTATAAACCATTTGCAAAAGTATTGCAAGATTTAATTTTGTTATTTATTTTATTTTATTTATTATTTGTTGAAATTTACTCCAACACCTACATCTACCGAACAACCAAACACTTTCCAGAATTCAAACACCTTCAAACATCATAATATGATTATTTTTTTTAATAATTCTACTACTTTTCTACTTTTCTTTACACATTCAAACATCATAATATGATATTTTTATTTTTTTTAATAATAATTCTGCTACTTTTTTTTCTATTATGAAAATACACTCTTTATAATTAGATTTGAATGAAACATCATAGTATGATTATTATTTTTTTTAATAATTCTACTACTTTTTTTCTACACCTTCAAATATAATAATATGATTATTTTTTTGTAATAATCCTACTACTTCTACTTTTTTTCTATTCTAAAAATACCCTTTTATGGATTTGAATGAAACGACAAGCATAAAGCATTGTCACATTTGAATGAAAAGGCATGTACAAATAGTTGCTTCCATCTATCTACTACTACTATAACAAGAGAGTGTCTTATTTGTAGTTTACCAAAAAATTGGACTGTCCATCTTGTAAATGAGATTATGTTAGTTCATCATTTTATCTATTCAATGGTTTAGATTGCATTGAAGAAAAAAGGTAATAGTTTTATCTCTCATAAACATCATGTTTGGCGACGTCCCTTCTCACTGTTGCCCTTTCTCCCTTCACCCATGGTCAGCAAAGCTTCGTTTTTTGCTATACACCCATTCCTCACCCACTTCACCACATTAAAAATAAAAAATAAAAAATAAATCCTTTTTTGAATATGAAGATAGAAAATAATTTAAGATATGAATGATTGCATCAAAGCATGAGTTACAAATTAGTTGGTGAGAGTTTGGTTAATACTTGATAAGATTAGTTAGAATATGGTGGTCATGTGATGGGTCGTTGAACACACCAAAATTAAATACTAAACTATACCAAATTCAATCAGAATAATGGCAAGTCCAGGTATCGATCCACAGGGACTATTGTGAAATTAAATTAATTCAATCGCAAAATTCCTAAATTAATTTTGATTAAAAAGATACGATTGATTCTATACCTAAACAGCAATTAAATAAAATTGAAGAATTATATTGACAATTAAAATCTAGGGTTTGAGATATTAATTTTTGAGAAAAAAAAATAAATTCCTAGGGTAGAGAATTCACCACTAACCACATGAATGAGACTTAACATCAACCATCAATCGCAATTCGGTTTGAATTATCCAATATTTCACAACTACAAGTTTGAAATATTGATCAAGAGGGTTGTTGCATTCAATGTATAGGCACGAATCATCGCGAGTAGTACGAGTCGTTTGCTCTAAACTATGTTAGCAAAACGACCCGTCTCTCATAGCATGACTCGTCTCGTACTTTGAATACAAACACAAAGAATACTAATGTATGGAAAACATTAAACAATCACAGAGAGTAAAATGCTTGAAGAGAAGAACGAAACAATTATTTATAAACTTCTAAAACATCCATACATTCATTCAAACCAAGTTACAATGAAAGCTCGTGAAAAATTCCATTACATGGCTAGGGTTTTATCAAAACCCTAGAAAAGACGACTAGCCACTCATGGAGGAGTGGAAAGAGGAAGAAGATGAAGAAGAAGTCCCCATGGAAGTGTTTTCTAAGCTTTGGTAGTGTCTCCTCCTTTGGAACCCTAGCCTCCCTCCTTTCTGTATTCAATTTTTGAACCCTAACTGTGACTGATTTTCTGTCTTTTATTCGGAGCAAAATAGACCAAAAAGTCCGTGCGCGCGTCCCTACGTTGGCCGCTCATGCGGTGGTGTTGGCCGCTCGTGCGGTGGTGGACTGCACGTGCGGTGGAACTTGGCTGCACGTGCGGTGGTCTGGTGGACTCAGATTTTTCACGTCTCGCTCGGAGAATCTGATTTCGCGCCCCCTTTTGATTGAATTTCCATATTTCCTGTCAAATCTGTACAAGTGCACGAAACACATCATCTCCACCAAATAAATAAAATTAAAAAACAAAAAATGTAACTTAAGTGGCCTAAATGTGGTACCTTTCGGCCTACATCATCATGACATTCATCAAAAGTTGCTGAAGGAAATTGCATCAACTGGTTACCTCCAACAATGGTTGGAGTTTAGATCTCAAGTGAAGATGAGATGTCTTGATAGGTTACGACGAGTAAAGAAAACACAATTGTGAGTAACAAAGAGGAAGTTGTGCAAAAGAGGAAGGTGATTTATCAACAGTGAGAGGCTACTGCGAGGTTCAGAGGTGATGGTATTGATATCATCATCCGATTTAAGAGTTGTCATGGCAAGTATCACATCGCCACCGACGAGTTATACTTCCTCAGCGTGACTAGTCAAAGCGTTTCTCAAATGCTCCCCAAAAAATTGGATTCAAGATGGTTTTCAAGTGCACCTAAAATCACGTTATGGTAACTACCTTTGCGGAAACATTCATTTATTCAAAAAGTAAATGAGAAATTAGACTCCCAAATTTAATCATTTATAAATATATAATTTATTCTATAATCATATTGAACTTTAAAATTTGAATTTATTTATAGTTACAAAAAAGATTGAGAGTTTTTTTCTTTTATTTATTTATTATTATTTTAATTTCCATTTTTTTTAAAAAAAATTAGTTTGTTGTTGGAGTTTGAAACCAAATAGTGTTTAGTTAGTACATTATTTTTAATTGAATAGGTCTCTCTATATATATCTCCTACGAAATTGACTCAAAAAAATATGGTCACTTTATATATATATATAATATAATTTACAAAGGGTTAAATTTAGACTAAAACTAATGCACCAATTACAATTTACAATCGACATGCTTTTGTTTATCCAAAAAAAAAAAAATGCATGCTGAGCTTGATACATAAAGAGACTCTGCCTTAAAAAAATTATTATTTTCTATTTTTTCTTTGGATACATATATTATTCATAATAATAAAAGGAATAAATCAAATGATGATCAAACGTCATGACTAGAATTTAATGGTGCAAAAGTAAGTTCATTACATTAATTCTTTGACAAATTTTAGCATATAATTACTTATGATTCATATAAAAGATTTTGATAATGTAAATTGATAGTGAAGTTGAATACACTCATAACAATGAGTCTATAAATATCAAGAAATTACTCATGCAATTTCTATATGGATCGAAACATTAAGGTAAAATTCATTTTCTTACAAAATAATTTTCACATTATTGATTCTTATGAATATTGTTATCTTCTCATTATGCAGGATGTTCACTACTCTTTATTCGTTTTTTTTTCTTTTTTCTTTTTGGTTATGTATTTAAGAACTTATTTATTGTATTTTTAAAGTTTATATATTTTATATTTTGTTCATGATTTTACTAAATTGTCTATACAATATACTTACAAAGGGGTGCATTGTTTAGTATTCTCATTATATTCTAAAGTTTGTTCTCTATATTACAAGGACAACTATAAGTAACAAGGACTTTTAAAAACTAATTACATTACATTATATTAAATTAGATAAAAACCGCGTGCAACGCACATGCACTTCACTAGTATATATATAGAAAAAAAATTGTCATATGTGTATATATATATATGTATCAATTAAATAGACTTGAAAATTAATTGAGTTGAATTAGTTTGTTTGGATTTATTGAATCTAAATTAGTGAGTTTCATTATTATGTATGATTGTTTATAAATCAAAATTTATCTTCTCTTTGATGAATTTTTTTAGTTTTTATGATGGCTGGTGGTGGCGGGGGCTGTACACCGATATGAGAATGGTGGTGATGGTGGTGGTGGTGGTGGTGGTGATTATTTGGTTGATAGAGGAGAGATAGTCGTTTAGGTGAGAGAGGAGAAGAGAATGGGTAATAGATTTATAATTTAAAATTTTGGGCCAAAATGTAATTTTTTTTAACTTTTTCTATTTAAATGTGATGGCAGGAGGCAAATTGATAACCCTTTAAATAGGTGAGGGGGAAAGTTCGGGTGTGAAATTGATCAAAGGGGTATAATTTAGGGAAGGGAATAAAATTTTCTCTTTAAATTTGATAAAAAATTTGATGAGTTCTTAATTTGATAAAAAAAAATAAACCTCTCTTGATTTAATAAAGGGCACTCAGGCCATAAATTCATTTTTGAATTTTGTTTGCCCAAAAGTCCAGGAACTAAAACACTATGTCTATAAAGACAAGATTATGCACAATGACTAAACTACCCCGTATATTTAAAACCATGTCTGTTATTCTGCCTCAAACTTCTCTCTCTCTCTCTCTCTCCTCATTTTTCTCTCTCTATTTGTGTTTTTCCCAAACCTTTCTCTCTCTTCTCTCCTCTTTCCTCTCTCGACTTCACCTCTACGTCGATCTGAACCGCCGCTGCTTCGACTTCGTCGATTCGAGAGTTCAACATTGTTGCGTGTAATGGTCATGTTCTTAATTAACTGCTAATTATGTAGCTTGCCTTGATTATGTGTTTATGTGTTGATTATGCGCTATATGTTATTTACATTGTGATAATGTGAATAGATATATTGCGAAAGAGAATTGAACCTGTTTGTATCAGTAAACCATAAGGTTGAGACTAAATATTTGGATAGGAAATTAGAGCCTAATTCATATTAGTATGATTAAGTTTGGTTTAAGTTACATTAGGTTATAATGAGAATTGATTTAATTTAAGTAAATTTGATGTAAGTTAAGTCCATATAATATAATAGGAAAAGTTGAGTTAGTGGGTTTTGTTGGGAGAGATATAATGTGTGTGTGTGTGTGTGTGAGCTTTTTGTTGGAGTCAAAACTTGAGGAAGAGAGAGGAAACCTAAGAGAACTCTAGAAGAGGAAGGGAAGAAGGGGAAACAAAGCAAAATCTCTGCAATTCAACCAACTAAGGTAAGATTTCCTCTCTAATTTCTTGCAATCAATGGAATTTAAGTTTAAATAAGAAGAAATCAAGTTTAAGTAGTGGTTTTATGAAATAGAATCTAAGAATGAACAAGATAAGGAAGATAGTATAAGAATTAGTTCAAGAACATGGCTTACATAGCATACTTTAATGAGTTTCATATGTAAACACTTGTTTTCTTGCTTGGTTTTACAATTTTGAAGGTAGATTTTGAATTGGAACTCATATATGCATATCTTGGTGATTTTCCCCTTTGGTTTCAAGATCTTGCTCTTTAATTGAGTTTTGATTCACATTGTGAGTAGTATTTGATCTTGAAAATCCAAGTTAAAGTTGTTTTCAAGAAGTTTTTGGTGATGAAATGCATGAAAATGAAGTTGGTGTTGGCAAAAGTTGTTTTCAAGTAGGGAACTCTGTACGTGTAAAACACAGAGCATAGCAAGTCGAACATTCTGATTTAATTGCACGTGCGGGCGCACGTGCGGTGGAGGTTTCGCGCGTGCAGCCAGTGCTCCCGTACGTGCAGTTTTCAAGGCAGGCTCTGTTTTGTTTTCTTTCTATTTTTCGAACTCCCTAGCCTCCATTTGCAGGGTTTTCACATATTTTTCACATTCATACGCATATCATGAGCATGGGACAAATTAGAGAACAAATCAAACTAACCAAATGAACAAGTAGCAAGTGAGCCGAATAGGTTTAAGAACTGACTGAATGAATTGCATGTGTATTAAGATGTTGTGCTTGATATATGTTTGTGTAGGTTAGACGCTGTATTCTAGTCACGTGCTTTAGGGAGCCAACTGTGAGTAACAACGTTGTAAAGCTATGTTCAAATTATAATTATTTTTTGATTGATAAACTGTTTTGTCTCTGAAATGGTACTATTTATTGAATGAATGATTGTCCTACTTTGTGAAATGTATTCGTGGCATCTGTGGCATCCATAGCATCTGTTACTGTTACTGCTACTGATACAGAGATCTCTGTCAGTTCCAATTCTTGGAACTTCTATTTACTATATTGATGGCCATCATATATGACTGTTTGGTCTTCTAAGACTTATTGTACTGTTCTGCTAATGGATGTACCACGTATAATTGCCATGATTACAATATGATTTTGAAATGAGAAACTAATTCACTAATGATAATTGACCGTTTTAAAAACTGTAAGGATATCATTCATAACCCCTTTGCACTGTTGTTATTTATCGGGCTTTAGCTCACCATTTATATATGTATGTAGGTGACCCAGCTCAAGATTGGACTTAATGGCGTCGACTTAGTCTCTATTTTGTCAAGCCAACTTTTGTGCCTCACCGTGAGGTTCTTATTGGTCAAGCTCCAAGGCTTCATGGGTGGCCTAGAATTTGCCCTTTTGTGTTATGATCAAGTGTGACATGTGATTTTGACTGTTGATGAGTCTGATTTTTGTTATTAGGGTTAAATCCCTAAGTTTTGGTTTACGTCTTGTACTTAAAAATGACATGGACTGGTGTGCATATGTGTATGTATATGTAAAGGTTTGTTTTGTTCATTTAAGTCTTCACAGCTCATTGGACGTTATATTTTAATATTTACAGGCTTCCATTAGCCCCTATTACTGTATTACTATTAAGCAAGCCTTTGTTAATCTCGGATTACTAGCTAGTCACATCTCTAATCCCTTGGGGCGGGGGTTGGATGTTGACAGAGTGGTATCAAAGCACGAGTTATACCACACACACGCATCCAAATGAGTTATAGGATGTCCTAGAAAAGAAATTAGGACATTGCATAAACATGTGTGAGTATGTGGACTTGTGATGTGCATACGTAATGTAAATGTGAATGTGGGAACTATATTTCCTATCTTTATTATTACTCTGTTTACATACAGAACAATGGAGAACGCAAGACATATAGACGAAATCGAATCATCAGAGGCAAGAATAGACCAATTGGAAAGAATTGTTGAATTATTGGCTGAATCACTAAGGCAACAACAACAGAAACAACGATTTCTACCTCCTCCTCCGCTGCTTATCCAAGTTGAACCGATCAATAATGATGACATCATAGCTCTAACCTAAAAGTTCAATAAAATGAAGCCACCAACATTCCAAGGAGGTCTTGAGCCACTGAAAGCTGAAACGTGGATCTTGGAGACTGAAAACTTGTTTGAGGTCTTTTCCATGCACCAAACCACAAAGGTCATATTTGATTCACAAGACTAATAGTGAAGTATTAATAATCCTATTAAATTAGTGTGGTATGCATTATCCAATTGGATTAATATCCATTGGATTAATAATCCCACCCCTACCCCATTACTAATAATCCTACAAATTTGTTGGATTAATTATCCATTGGATTAATAATCCTACACCAAAATATTAAAACAAACATAGGATAATTGGGCCCACGGATTAATAATCCCAATCCTATACTCTAATCCACCCAATCAAACATGCCAAAAAAGTGTTATAGACAACCTTCACTTTACAAGAGGAAGTAAGACGGTGGTGGATGCTCATTTGTGATACTAACAGTTCTATGACTTGGGCTCAATTCATAGAGGAATTCTATGAAAAATATTTTTCTCAATGTGTCCAAGATCACAAAGTGTTTGAATTTGAGCAGTGTAGACGTCCCCGAACACCCCGGGAGGAACGAGCTCCCGTTCCGTTCATTTGGGGTCACTACAGCTCAGGACTCTCAATTTGTCACGGTTCGTAATCTGAACCAAAGAGTCCAAATCCGGCAAATCGTTTTGAGAAAACAGATTTTGAAAGAAGTGCCAAACATGGACTGCTTTGCCAGATACAGAGTCGCCACCTAAATATTTTAAAATGGGAAAATTTACTGGAAAACCCTGACTCGTTTGCCTAAGGCCACGTGTCCGCCATCACCAAAGTTGCCTCGGCTCAGGAACTTGGGTACGATTAGGGAAGGTCACTTCGTGAGCACCCCCGCTCGCCCGATCAAAGATCGGCCTCTACTACCATGATATCAAGTTTTGAAAACATTGTGTGTTCTTATTCCGGTTATTAGCCCAGATTTACTATGTGATGCGCACAGCATACAAGTATAGACCGGGTCGCCTGAATTGGAACAAAAACATTTCGTGTTTGTTTTTGAAAGATGGTTTGCTACTCGAGTGGGCTTAAAATGCAGATTTTTGCCACCCTCGGGTGGGTTTAGAAAAGATGGTTTTGCCACTATCTAGTGGGCTTAGAAAAACATGCTTTTGCCACTATCTAGTGGGTTTAAAACACACAGTAAATGAATTGTTCCAACTCAAATAACCCAACCTTCACCCACAGGCATCCAGGCAGTTATATCATATAAGCATATAGCCTCATGGTAAGCATGCTATTCATGCAGTCATTCACCACGCATGCAAGGATGCTAAAGCATAAAACTCACCGAGTACTCAAGCCAAAACAAATGCTAATTAGAATCCATGCATGATCTAATTATACAGAAATGCCTAATGCAACACATGTAAAAGTGCAACTATAGCAGGCTCGGCTATTCTAGACATGGCATATGAAATGCTACAAGCTAACATGTATTCAACTTGGAATTTGAAAATACAATGCAGTTAGTATGATGCGCCGAGCCCGGTGCATGCAAAACAGATGAATGACTGCAAACATGCTATCATACTGTATGCTAATTGAAATATGCCCTAATCTAACCATCATAAGCGGGTAAATAAAGGGAGAAAGACGTGGGGTTGGAAGACATACATCACACGCACGCACACTTTAACAAACATTGCCCTCGCACAGAGGGTCCGAAATAAATAGTAGTACGTCCAAATAATACAGTTCCAAATATATACAAATTTCTAATTAATTTACAAATTAACTAAGAAAAATAATAAACTAGCATGCAAGCCAGGGACACCTTGACTCTTCTTCAGTGATGGATGAATGCATGTCTAGGCTGCCTTGTCGCGGAAAATCCACTGGGATGCCCCAATTAGCCTCTGTTTTACAATTATTCTTGGAAAATGCGCCAAGCTCCGGAAGGTTGCTAATTCTTAATTTGCTGCAAACAGAGAGCAGAGAAGGGGCATAGCAATGTAATTTTCACAAATGTATGCATGCCTCGATCCTCGTGCCCACAATCACGCATATCGATGCATGATGGCCGAGGAGTCGGTTTGCATGACTCACTATGGAATGAATGCACATGAAAACTCAACTAAAAACCTAACTCCATCGTGGATAATCCGGAGTGTTGGTGACTGGGGAATTGAGACATGTTCCGTCACTCGAAGTAGAAACGTACTCGTTTCCCTGCTTCGGGCTAACTCCTATCCCAAGCACAATGCAATATGCATGATAGCATGAAATGCGACTAAGATACAAACCTACCATACACAATGCTATGAAATGACATACACGATGCACGAGATAACATGGCAATACACAATGCGCTAACATACAACCTAGCATGACGCAATGCTATGAAATAAAAATGGCATACAACAATGCAAAATGGACTTACACTACACAAGTGGACCTCAGCCACACTCGCATAAGAGGCCAAAAAATGAAAATGAGACAACTCGGAATGCG
>NW_021026205.1:131595-242563 GCF_004153795.1 Camellia sinensis
TGCACACATGCACGCAAACCGAGGACCGAACCTAAGGCACGAAATGCCACTCTAACAAGACATGGCAAGGCAGGGAATATGGCATACAAGCATGCAAATTTCAGCACTAAAATATGCCCCAAAACAGTCCCGAATCATGGAAACATGGCTCCCGATGCATGAAATGAAACCGAAATACAAAACTAGGCCTATGCATTGGCCTATAGCTATACAAAACATGCACTATTTGAACATGGAATGTAAAATACAGAGTCAAGAAAGCCCAAAAATAAGCACATTTACAGTTCTAAGTAAGGTCAAACAATAAACACAAATAGGGCAAAACTAGCATGCAAAAATGGCCCTAAATGTGAGATAAAGAAGAAAGTCATGGCTTCTGGCCTCAAACATGAGAGGGACCTTCAACAATGTTGAAGATGGACCCAAAACATGACCTTTTCCAGTTGGTGGCCAGACCAAAATAGTGTACAAGAATGCTCAAAATGCTATGCAAAATAAGGCCAAAAAGAGAGCTATAACACAAAGTATAAAAAAGATGCCTCAAACAGTGAAAGACCCTTAATAAGACATGAATAGGGGGTCAAAATAAGGTCATTTTTAGTTCGAACCAGAGCCCAAAAACAGAAGCATAAGAGGATAACAAATCATGCAAAAATGGAGCCAAAAGAGAGATATAAAGGAAAGTAGCAAATGGAAGTCACAAACAGTGATGAGCCCTTCAACAATGTTGAAGAAGGACTCAAAATAAGCTACTTTACAGTTTATGACATGCCTCAAAACAATTTATACATAGGCCAAAAATACTACACAAGAAAATGGCATACAAGGGAGCTAATGAAGCAAGTGCAACAAGGAGGCCTCAAACAGTGAGAGGCCCTTAAACAAACATGAAAAATAGCTCAAAATAAGCCTAGTTCCAGTTAGGGTCGGATCCCAAAACAGCAAGAAAGTAGCTTATAAATAAAATCAAGAAAAGGCTAGAAAAGGGAAAAAGGAAGCTCACCTTGAAGACTATGCCTTTGACAACTTTTGAACCAAAATGCAGCACTCCTAGGCTCTGAAGAAACAACCTCAAATTGCTGGAATGGAGGATGGAAGGGTGGGGGTATGGGTTGATGAAGAAATGAGTGTGGACTTGAGAGGTTTGGAGCTTGGAGGTATAGAGGGAGAGAGATACAACAAGGGAGCTCAAAGGGAAATTTTGTAACCCTAATAACAGAGCTGGAGCTGCTGTTATTATAGACCCAAAGGGGGGAAAAGGGGAGAAAAAATAGAGGGAAAACAATCTAAGTTTCCCTCCAAAAATGCACCCCCCGGATACACAATCTGGGGGAAAAGAGATGCATATTTGGAATGTGCCTACAGCAAGGAGCATGGCCGGCCGGTATTGGGGTTGCAAGTGGCCGGCCACTACCTCCCATGGCCGGCCGGCCAAGGGTCAAAAGGTTCAATGAGAATTAGTGGCCGGCCATACCAAAAAGAGAGCCTCTGATGTGTGCACAACACAACCAAGTGGTTAAAAACTAAAGACAATGAACCAGGAGAGAAAACAACCCACTTTTCAAAGGGGTTCAAAAGGTTCAAAAGCAATTACTAGCCGGCACCAAATATTGGTGGCCTCCCAGATGGTACATCACAAATATGAGGTTTAGGGTTGCAAGAAAATGGCCCAAGGGTGGTCAACATTGGCTTTGAAGTGAGAAAAATCGGGCGATGAAGGGATAAAGTGGATGACAGAACAATTACTGGCCTCCCACCCTTCTACGGCCTTCTTACCAATGAAACAGAGGTCCCTGCCAAAAACGAACCAAAACCGATGCAAAATGAAGGTTCAGGGGCCAAAACGCGCAGCCTGAACCCCGAAAAACTGGCTATTAGGCCACCGGAGTGGTGTTTGACCACGAAGTTGGTCTCTCGAGCCAAAGTGTCCCTCAAAAGGGAGCAAATAAGATGTATGCCAAAAACTAGAGCAAACGGAGATGGTTAAGCGGTCCCGAACCTAGGCACGCGGCCAATGGTCCGAAAAAACCAAAAACGAACTCCAAACGGGCGAAATGGCCTTACGACCACGAACGTAGCCTACGGCCACTGAGAGATGATCTACGAGACCTCTCCCTCCCTTCGGAGAGAAACAGAGAAAATCGAGCCTAGTTCGCACAAACGAGGTAAGCATAAAAGAGTCCGAAAGTCCGAAGGCAAGGCTCACGCCAAAGACTCCGCGACTTCCGAACGAGCACAATATGCAACATCACCAAAGCGCTTCAATCGGTGACGTCTGATCTTAAGGTCGGTCAAAAATGGGGGTGTCTACAAACAGCTAAAGAAAGGTACTATGTCTGTGGTTGAATATGAAGCTAAATTCACTGATCTTGCTCAGATATGTGCCACACCACGGTCGATTCTGACTATAAGAAAGCGAGGAAATTGAAAGTGGACTCAATGTTGAAGTCCTTGATAGGGTAATGTGCTAAAGTTGACAAAGTATGTAGATGTTCTTGATAGAGCTTCCTATAGCTGAGGCAAATATTGCAGCTTTAAAGTAGGCTAAGACACCCGGTGACTGAGTGGAAGGGTGAAAGCAAGGGTTTGACTTCAAGAAGGGCTAGAATAATCCACAGAACAAAGAAACAGAATACAGGGTCATCTAATAGTTCTAGCTAAGGAATAATACACTGTTTTTGTCCCGAATGTGGTAAAAACCATAAAGATATTTGCTATAAGCTTTCCGGAGCATGTTTTCGGTGGCAAAATGGGCCACATGGTTAAAGATTATCCTCTTGTACCCCAAGGCACTAACAAACCCTTACCGAGTTTAGCGGCATCAGCCTCAACACTGAAATCCATCTGAAAGCTACTATAGGCGAAAGAAACTCTAAGGCAAGGCTGGTTTTTGCGCTTGTACCTGGTGATGTGCAGAATACTGAGGGCAATAGCTAGGTATACTCCTTATCTTGTGCCCAGAATGCTTATGTTTTGATTTGACGCGGAGGTCTACTAATTTTTTTGTATCATATGCTTTTTCTCAAAATTAACTAGACCCTCGGAGCCGATGAACTATTTGTTAGCTGTGTCTTCACCAATTGCGGGACATGACTTGTGACATATATGTATCCTGTATGTGAGATTACTGTTGGAGATAGATTTTATATGTTGACTTGTTGCCTCTACATTATGATCATTTTGACGTAATCTTAGGAATATATGGTTATCGAAATACCATGCTAATATTGACTTGTAACTAAACAAGTTGTTTCCGTCCACCTGAATTACTTGAATTTACGTTTAACGACTTGGTGTAGTGCATCCTCTATAATGATTTCATCTATGAAAGCTTACAAGTTGATTAACAAAGGCGTAAGGATATTTGTGTTGTGTATTGAATTGTGCTTTTTGATAAATCTAATGTGGACGGTATTCCTATCGCCAGAGAGTTCCCAGGATGTTTTTCTAGGTGATTTGCCAGAAATTTGTTGACAAGGAAATTGAGATTCACTATTGAAGGTAATACCGGGTACACAACCAATTTCCAAAACTCCGTACAAAATGTCAACTACTGAATTGAAAAGAACTGAAGATTTAAATTACAAGAGTTACTGGATAAGAGTTTTATTAGACCTAGACACTTCACCAGTGGGCGCTCCAGTCTTATTTGTGAAAAAGAAGGATGGTTCATTAAGGCATTGCATTATTACCGTGAATTGAACAAGGTGACCGTAAAGAACAAGTGTGACGATCCCAGTTTGCCACTTCGGCTGAGCTATGTTGGGGATCGAGCTGCCCGGTCAGCTCGCTAGGGGGTCCAGGGGACAGCACCCTTGGCGGGTCCAAGGCAGTGCCTTGGCGGGGATCGAGCTGCCCGGTCAACTCGCCTGGGGTTCAGAGGGCAGCGTCCCTTAGCAGGTCCTAGTAGGCAACACCCTGGCGGGGTTGAAGAGCAACGCCCCCGAAGCAAAAATACAAAATGCATTACAAGTTGCTGTAGACACCCCATTTTTGACCGACCTTAAGACTCAGACGTCGCCAATTGAGCGCTTGGTGATGTTGCATAATGTGCTCGTTCAGAAATTTCAGAGTCGCGCGCCGTAAGCCCTGCCTCCGGACTTCCGAACCCTTTTCTGTGCCTTGTCTCGGTTTGCGAACCAGACTCGGTTTTCTCTGTTTTTTCCTGAAGGGAGGAGAGGTCCCGTAGACCATCTCTCAATGTCCGTAGGCTACATTTGGTGGCCGTAGGCCATTTTGCCCATTTCGGAGTCCGGTTCCCGGTTTCGGAGCCGTCAGGCCGTGTGCCTCGGTTCGGGACCGCCTTAACCATCTCCTATTGCTCTGATTTTGGCATACATCTTATTTCATCCATTTGAGGGACACTGGGGGCTGAGAAACCCACTTCGAGGTCGAATACAATTTTCGGGTGCTTAACAGCCCATTTCCGGACCCCAAACTGCGTGTTTGTGCTCTCGGAACATTCGTTTTGCAACGGTTTTCACTCATTCTTTGGCAGGTACCTCTTGTTTTATCCCGAGGAAGGTCACTGAAGGTGGGAGGCCAGCAATTGTGTTGCAGCAACCAGTTATTCTCCTCCGAGCCTCCTGGCGCCCGTTTTTCGCGCTTCCGGGCTTAATGTGAATACCTTAGAAGCTTAGCGTTGCCAACTTTCAACACGTATCTGTGATCTACACACCTGAGAGGCCCCTAACAGTTCATGGCCGGCCTTAAGTCACCTAACCCTTTTGACCCCTTTCTTCCGGGCTAATGTTGACCTCTTGGACCTTTTTTCTTGAACTTTGAACCACATATCTGTGAGTTACACACCTGAGAGGCCCCTAAAAGTTCATGGCGGCCAGTAAGTCAACTTGACCCTTTTGACCCCCTTCTTTCCGAGCCATTGTTTGAACCCCTTGGGCCCACTTTCTTGGAATTTCAATTACATGGTTGTGTTGTAACACACATAGGCTTACCTCCCCAATACCTGGCGCCAGAAAAGCTGGTTGACCCTTTTAGACCCCTAGCCGGCCGGCTAGGGGGTGTTGGCCGGCGGCCACCTCCAGCCAAAGTGAGAGGCCGGCCGTGCTCTCCTCACTGTACCCTTTCCAGCTGTGGGCAATATCCCCCAGATATTTTCTGTATCCGGGGGATATTTTGGGAGAGAGGATCCTCTCCAACTCACCCCCCTTTTACACCCTTTCTTGACCTTATAACCAGCTGAGGGTCTTCTTCATGAGGTTAGAAAAATTCTTCTCCAAGGACAAACCTAAACTCCATTGTCTTCTTCTCAATTCTTCAAAAAACCCTAAGTCTATAATCTTCATTCCTTCACACCACCAAGCTCCACCACCACCATCTCATTTCCAGCGCTAGGAGGCGATTCTTGAAGGCTAAAGAAGCTGCAAATCAACCCAAGAAGTAACAAAAAGCTTGGATCTTCAAGGGTAAGTTACACTTTGATCCTTTTGACCCTTCCTTGATCTATTTCTAAGCCTCATTTCTTTTTGGTTTCAAGCTTCGGCCCTAACTGAAAAGGGCCATATTTTGAGCTCATCTTCACTTCTTCAAAGGGCTCAACCCTGTTTGAGCCCTCCATAATACACTTGCTTCATTGACCATCTTGTATGTCATAATTTTGCATGCTATTTTTGACCCATGAGCAATTTATTTTCGAGCATGTTGTAAACTGATATGAGCATATTTTGAGCCCCTCTTCAACATTGGAGAAGGCTCAACATGAAGCCCCTCAAGTTAAGGCTGGTGAGGTGTGAGGATGGCCACAAGCCATTCCCTGCCCTCAGAAGCAAAAACACAAATGTTTTAGTGCCACAACTAAAGCACAAAACAAACAAGTCGAGAGGTTTGAGAGCAAGGCGCGCGACCGAAACCTCCGAGAACTCAAGACGAACACGAACATGGATGATCATCGAGTGTTTCAAACGATGACGTCCAAGTCTTGAGGACGGGTCAAGACTAATGTGCATTTCGGGTCATTTCCTTTGCATTTCATTGTCATGTCGCTCATTTCGGACTGTTTTCCCCCATATTTTGTTGCTGAAATTCCGAATTAGCATGCTTGCATATCATTTTTGCCATGTTTCATTGCATTTTATCATTGCCTCGGTTTGCGTGCCCGTGTGCACGCATTTCGAGGCACTCCGTTTTTATCCGCTGGCATCCGAATGTGAGTGTGGCTGAGGCTCACTCATGTTGGTAAACCCACTTGTCATTTCCATGCCATTTCATTGCATTTTATCACTGCCTCGGTTTGCCGTGCCCTTGCACGCATTTCGAGGCACTTCATTTTCATCCGCCGGCATCTTATGTGAGTGTGTGAGGCTCACTCATGTTAGTATAAGTCCATATTGCATTCTGTATTCTATGCATTGCGTATGCATTGCCTCGGTTTGCGTGCCCGTGTGCACGCATTTTCGAGGCACTTCATTTTCTGCATCGGCATCCGATGTGAGTGTTGCTGAGGCTCACTCATGTTGTATAAGCCCATTGTCATTTCCATGTCACTTTAGCACCGCCTCCGCTGCCCGTGTGCACGTACTTAGGATTTCATTCATTGTCATCGCTCGATTTGCGTGCCCGTGTGCACGTACTTCGAAGGCAATCTCATTTTCATTAATCTCTCTCTTTTGGTACTCTAGAAGGAATATATTTTGATATCTATTTTAGTTTCAATTTGATTAAGATATGCCAGATTCCACCAAGTATAAAAATGGAACCTAACCATACATGTCCTCTAATTATATCTTCCAAATCGTCTACATTGACAATCCATCATTTCCCTCCAAAAAGGGGTTTCAATAAATAATTAAATATAATACTTGGGCTAAGGGTCAAGTTGGTAATTTTTCTTACATCTCCCCATCCGTAAGCCCAGCTATCATATACACCCCCAAAATAAAAAGCCTTGAATACTAAAAGAAAAGAACCTATCCCTAACAAGATTAAATGAATACCTAAAATTGTGGTCATTTTATTTCTATCTTTCCATACATAACCGAAGAATGGAAAAGATTCTTCCAGAGTCTTTGGTCCCAGAAGTGCATGATAAATACCGTCAAAGCCCAATACTGCAAAGGAAATTAAGTGAAGTATTTTTTTTTCATTTTTATAAATATAAGCTCCTTTTTTTAATTCTCTTTAGGCTCTCGAAAACTCAAGGTCGTCCCTAACGGCAGTGGTGGCAGCAACAGAGAACTCGAATCATCTCTCGATCAAAGTGAGACCGATTTCGAGGGTGCGGGCGATGAGCGAAGGCGAGTGGGGAGCTGAGGGGGACGATGTGGCGGTAGTTGCGGGGGAGATGGAGAATGATGTGTTGAAGAAAAAGATGGTGGAGTCGTTGTACAAATCGTGGTATGAGAGTGACGAGTGAGACAAGGGCGTAGATTGTGGAACTAGTCACGCAGCTCGAGGTGAAGAACTCGACTCCGGCACCTATAGAGGCTTTGACTCTGCTCAACGCCAAATGGATTCTTGAGTAAGTTCTAACTCTTCAAAAAAATTATGGGAAAGTTAGTTAAAAACTAGCTTTTAGATTTTAATACATTTTGAGTTACATCATTTTCTCATATTTTTTATACATAAAAAGAAAAAAAAATTCAAAAAAAAAAGGTCTAAAAATCAACTTTTAACTAACTTCCTAAATCACACCTATATTTCAATCTTTTGGAACTCATAAATTTAGTTGTTGGTGTGTTTGTTTACTGATTTGATTACTAATAACATATTATTAAAGCCTCGTTTGGAAATATGTTATTTTGATAACTTTTTAACTTTTTGACTAAAATATGTGGTAAAAAAAACTAGTGTGTTTGAAGTGACTTTTATCATTTTTTACGAAAAGATGTGTAAAAAAGAAAGAGAAAAAGAAATCTTTAAATCCCAGTGTCCCTCAAAAGGGAGAAAATAAGATGCATGCCAAAAATCGGAGCAAACGGAGATGGTTAAGCGGTCCCGAACCGAGGCACACGGCCAACGACTCCGAAAAACCAGAAACCGGACTCCAAACGGGTAAAATGGCCTACGACCACGAAACGTAGCCTACGGCCACTGAGAGATGATCTACGAGACCTGCAGGGAATATGGCATACAAGCATGCAAATTTCAGCACTAAAATATGCCCCAAAACAGTCCCGAATCATGGAAACATGGCTCCCGATGCATGAAATGAAACCGAAATACAAAACTAGGCCTATGCATTGGCCTATAGCTATACAAAACATGCACTATTTGAACATGGAATGTAAATACAGAGTCAAGAAAGCCCAAAAATAAGAACATTTACAGTTCTAAGTAAGGTCAAACAATAAACACAAATAGGGCAAAACTAGCATGCAAAAATGGCCCTAAATGTGAGATAAAGAAGAAAGTCATGGCTTCTGGCCTCAAACATGAGAGGGACCTTCAACAATGTTGAAGATGGACCCAAAACATGACCTTTTCCAGTTGGTGGCCAGACCCAAAATAGTGTACAAGAATGCTCAAAATGCTATGCAAAATAAGGCCAAAAAGAGAGCTATAACACAAAGTATAAAAAAGATGCCTCAAACAGTGAAAGACCCTTAATAAGACATGAATAGGGGGTCAAAATAAGGTCATTTTTAGTTCGAACCAGAGCCCAAAAACAGAAGCATAAGAGGATAACAAATCATGCAAAAATGGAGCCAAAAGAGAGATATAAAGGAAAGTAGCAAATGGAAGTCACAAACAGTGATGAGCCCTTCAACAATGTTGAAGAAGGGCTCAAAATAAGCTACTTTATAGTTTATGACATGCCTCAAAACAATTTATACATAGGCCAAAAATGCTACACAAGAAAATGGCATACAAGGGAGCTAATGAAGCAAGTGCAACAAGGAGGCCTCAAACAGTGAGAGGCCCTTAAACAAACATGAAAAATAGCTCAAAATAAGCCTAGTTCCAGTTAGGGTCGGATCCCAAAACAGCAAGAAAGTATGGCTTATAAATAAATCAAGAAAAGGCTAGAAAAGGGAAAAAGGAAGCTCACCTTTGAAGACTATGCCTTTGACAACTTTTGAACCAAAATGCAGCACTCCTAGGCTCTGAAGAACAACCTCAAATTGCTGGAATGGAGGATGGAAGGGTGGGGGTATGGGTTGATGAAGAAATGAGTGTGGGACTTGAGAGGTTTGGAGCTTGGAGGTATAGAGGGAGAGAGATACAACAAGGGAGCTCAAAGGGAAATTTTGTAACCCTAATAACAGAGCTGGAGCTGCTGTTATATAGACCAAAGGGGGGGAAAAAGGGGAGAAAAAATGGAGGGAAAACAATCTAAGTTTCCCTCCAAAAATGCACCCCCCCGGATACACAATCTGGGGGGAAAAGAGATGCATATTTGGAATGTGCCTACAGCAAGGAGCATGGCCGGCCGGTTATTGGGGTTGCAAGTGGCCGGCCGACTACCTCCCATGGCCGGCCGGCCAAGGGTCAAAAGGTTCAATGAGAATTAGTGGCCGGCCATACCAAAAAGAGAGCCTCTGATGTGTGCACAACACAACCAAGTGGTTAAAAACTAAAGACAATGAACCAGGAGAGAAAACAACCCACTTTTCAAAGGGGTTCAAAAGGTTCAAAAGCAATTACTAGCCGGCCACCAAATATTGGTGGCCTCCCAGATGTGTACATCACAAATATGAGGTTTAGGGTGCAAGAAAATGGCCCAAGGGTGGTCAACATTGGCTTTGAAGTGAGAAAAATCGGGCGATGAAGGGATAAAGTTGGATGACAGAACAATTACTGGCCTCCCACCCTTCTACGGCCTTCTTACCAATGAAACAGAGGTCCCTGCCAAAAACGAACCAAAACCGATGCAAAATGAAGGTTCAGGGGCCAAAACGCGCAGCCTGAGACCCCGAAAACTGGCTATTAGGCACCGGGAGTGGTGTTTGACCACGAAGTTGGTCTCTCGAGCCAAAGTGTCCCTCAAAAGGGAGCAAATAAGATGTATGCCAAAAACTAGAGCAAACGGAGATGGTTAAGCGGTCCCGAACCGAGGCACGCGGCCAATGGCTCCGAAAAACCAAAAACCGAACTCCAAACGGGCGAAATGGCCTACGACCACGAAACGTAGCCTACGGCCACTGAGAGATGATCTACGAGACCTCTCCCTCCCTTCGGGAAGAGAAACAGAGAAAATCGAGCCTAGTTCGCAAACCGAGGTAAGGCGTAAAAGAGTCCGAAAGTCCGAAGGCAAGGCTCGCAGCCAAGACTCCGCGACTTCCGAACGAGCACAATATGCAACATCACCAAGCGCTCAATCGGTGACGTCTGAGTCTTAAGGTCGGTCAAAAATGGGGTGTCTACAAACAGCTAAAGAAAGGTACTATGTCTGTGGTTGAATATGAAGCTAAATTCACTGATCTTGCTCGGTATGTGCCACACACGGTCGATTCTGACTATAAGAAAGCGAGGAAATTTGAAAGTGGACTCAATGTTGAAGTCCTTGATAGGGTAAATGTGCTAAAGTTGACAAAGTATGTAGATGTTCTTGATAGAGCTCCTATAGCTGAGGCAAATATTGCAGCTTTAAAGTAGGCTAAGACACCGGTGACTGAGTGGAAGGGTGAAAGGCAAGGGTTTGACTTCAAGAAGGGCTAGAATAATCCACAGAACAAGAAACAGAATACAGGGTCATCTAATAGTTCTAGCTAAGGGAATAATACACTGTTTTGTCCCGAATGTGGTAAAAACCATAAAGATATTTGCTATAAGCTTTCCGGAGCATGTTTTCGGTGTGGCAAAATGGGCCACATGGTTAAAGATTATCCTCTTGTACCCCAAGGCACTAACAAACCCTTACCGAGTTTAGCGGCATCAGCCTCAACGGGAAAGAAACTCTAAGGCAAGGCTGGGTTTTTGCACTTGTACCTGGTGATGTGCAGAATACTGAGGCAATAGCTAGGTATACTCCTTATCTGTGCCCAGAATGCTTATGTTTTGATTGACGCGAGGTCTACTCATTTTTTTGTATCATATGCTTTTTCTCAAAAATTAACTAGACCCTCGGAGCCGATGAACTATTTGTTAGCTGTGTCTTCACCAATTGCGGGGACCATGACTTGTGCATATATGTATCCTGTATGTGAGATTACTGTTGGAGATATGATTTTATATGTTGACTTGTTGCCTCTACATATTGATCATTTTGACGTAATCTTAGGAATATATTGGTTATCGAAATACCATGCTAATATTGACTGTGTAACTAAACAAGTTGTTTTCCGTCCACCTGAATTACTTGAATTTACGTTTAACGGACTTGGTGTAGTGCATCCTCTATAATTGATTTCATCTATGAAAGCTTACAAGTTGATTAACAAAGGCTGTAAGGGATATTTGTGTTGTGTATTGAATGTGCTTGCTGTTGATAAATCTAATGTGGACGGTATTCCTATCGCCAGAGAGTTCCCAGATGTTTTTCTAGGTGATTTGCCAGAGAATTTGATTGACAAGGAAATTGAGTTCACTATTGAGGTAATACCGGGTACACAACCAATTTCCAAAACTCCGTACAAAATGTCAACTACTGAATTGAAAGAACTGAAGATTTAATTACAAGAGTTACTGGATAAGAAGTTTATTAGACCTAGCACTTCACAGTGGGGCGCTCCAGTCTTATTTGTGAAAAAGAAGGATGGTTCATTAAGGCATTGCATTGATTACCGTGAATTGAACAAGGTGACCGTAAAGAACAAGTGTAGCGATCCCAGTTTTGCCACTTCGCTGAGTATGTTGGGGATCGAGCTGCCCGGTCAGCTCGCGGGGGTCCAGGGGACAGCACCCCTTGGCGGGTCCAAGGGCAGTGCCTTGGCGGGGATCGAGCTGCCCGGTCAACTCGCTGGGGTTCAGGGGGCAGCGTCCCTTAGCAGGTCCTAGGGCAACACCCTGGCGGGGTTGAAGAGCAACGCCCCCGAAGCAAAAATACAAAATGCATTAGAAGTTGCTTGTCCGCTCAAGTGGAGAATGTTTAGTTCCAGAAGTTTGACTTGTTGTAGATGTCCCCGAATGTCCCAGGAGAAATCCCGTTTTGTTCATTTGGGCTCACTACAGTTCAGGACTCGATGTCACGGTCCTGTATCTAACCTCGCGGAGTGCAATGCAAGACCGATAAATTATTAAAGAGTCCAAATCCGGAAAATCGTTTTTGAAAATTTGATTTTTAGAAAGAAGTGCCAAGCATGGACTGCTTTGCCAGATACAGAGTCGCCACATAAATATTTTATTTTGGGGGAATTTAGGAAATCCTGACTCGTGCCTAAAGCCACGTGTCCGTCATCACCAAAGTTGCCTCGGCTCGGGAACTTGGGTACGATTGGGGAAGGTCATGCAATGAGCACCCCCGTTCGCCCGATCAAAGATCGGCCACTACTAAACATGATATCTTGTTTTTGAAAACATATGTGCTCTTATTCCGGTTTATTAGCCTAGAATTGCTACGTGATGCGCACAGCATACAAGTATAGACTAGATTACCCAAGTTGGAACAAAGCATCGCATATCCGTTTGTTTTGAAAAATGGATTGAAGTTTGCTACTCGTAAGTAGGCTAAAATATGGGTTTCGATGAATTATTCTAATTCAAGCAACCCAACCTTCACCCACAGGCATTCAGGCAGTTATATCACATAAGCACATAGCCTCATGGTAAGCATTCTATCATGGCAACACTCACACTCATGTAAGATGCTAAAGCATAAAAGCTTACCTAGTACTCCGAGCCAAAACAAGAAACTAGTTAGGAATTATGCATGATCCTAGTTCATATTAAGATGGCTGATACAACACATGCAAAATGCAACTAAAATAGGCTCAGCTATTCTAAGAATGGCATATGAAATGCAGCAACTCGATACACATATTCAAGTTGGAATTGAAATACTATGCAGTTAGCATGATGCGCCAAGCCCGGTGCATGCAATACAGATGAATGATGCAAACATGCGAGCATAAGTATGCTAATTAACCATCAAAAGCTAGTAAATAAAAAGGAGAAAGACGTGGGGTTGGAAGACATTCACACACACACGCACACTTATTACAAATTCGCTCTCTCGACGGAGGATCTGAAAGAATAATACAAACCAAATAAATAATTAACTACTCTAGCTAATTAATTATTACAGACCCTTAATTAATTAACAAATTAATTACAAAATAAACTAAGTATGAAATTCAAAAGGCCGCCGCAGCTCCACCTCAGAATGATTGGATGATGCATACTCAATTTGCCTTGCTCGGAAACCCGTTGCCATGCCTCTGTTGCCTCTGTTTGCACTGTTCTGCACCTCTGATAGTTGTGAAAATTCTAAGGCTGCTTCTGAACCACTCCCTGAACACTTTGGGATGCCACCGGCCGCGAGAAAACACTATCGGCCATGGAAATATGGTCATTGACCAAATATGGGACCACCGACTAGGTATTGATAGTCGGCTGGCACTTAAAGTTGCCAACCGGCCATTTCTTCCTGCAGAACACTGGTTTTGCTGCAACAGAGGACAGACAGTGCATGGCAAGATGTTTTCAAAGCAATGTGTGCACGACCACCCTCCCTATCATGCTATGAACTCAAAGGAGTGTGGCTCTTGACCCTCGGGCCACCAATCACGTATTTCAACGCATGATGGCCAAAGGAGCCAAGTGTGCATATCAATGTAAAATGGATACACAAAACAAATGGATGCCACATACTCTATCATGTTGGATCAAGAGTGATGGCGACCGAAGATTGAAGCACGTTTCGTCATTTTAAGTACGAACGTCCCTCATTCCTCACGTTTGGTTTGACACCCCAAACCAAACACCATGTAATGCATGTATGCTAAATACATTGCAATATGTAAATGCAATACAAGGTAATGCAATGTAAGCATGCCAAATGCAATGTGATGCAACCTAAGCATGCCAAATGCAATAAGACTCGAGTATGCACACAAGACTAAGGTAGCAAGCATGCTGGATGCAATATAACCTAAGCATGCAAGTTAAACTAATGTAGCATGGGCACACCAAGTATACAACAATGTTGTGTATTGCAATTAGCTAAATATCATGTGATATACCAAGCATGCAAACATGGTACAATGCAAGTATGCAAATATCATGAAAGCAAACATGCTCAATGGACCTAAACTGAAATGGGTGGACCTCGGCCATGCCAAAACAATGGCCATAGTATCAACATCATGGCACCAAAAGGGCAATACTCACACATACATGTAAAGACCCATAAGCTAGGCAACAAAGCACCATCCTCAAGCGTGAGCAAGACATGGTAAACATGAGAATGTGGCGATGTAATAAACTATGAAATGATGCCAAAAGTGATGCCAAATCACACACATAACACAAGCAAGGCGTGCTAATGGAGTTCAAGTTCAAAGCTAGCCAAGGGACTTGAACCATGACTATGTCAACCAAGCCCCAAAGGGGCAAGGTGACCCAAAATAGTCCCGAGGCAGACCAAAATGAAGCCAAAACACATATGGAATGAAGCCAAAACATGCTAGAAAGGTGAGCACAAAACAAGACGCATACAAGGCCAAAAGGGCAAATGCACTACACCTCTTACAACCGAACATGGCATGACTTAGACCAATAAAGTCAGAGTTAAAACACGTCAAAATAAGCCCCAAAACCCAATGAGAAGGTCTCCCAAAGACCTAATCATGAAGGGACATGCAATGGTCCAAACATAGAGCATGAAACAACACCTCTCCAAAGCATTGAATGGATGGCAAATGCAAGTATAGAAGCATGAAACATGGACTGAAATAGCATGATAAATGATCCCAAATCACTGAAATAGCCCAAATGATGCATGCTCATGACTCACACACCCAAACCTAGCAAGCTAAAATGCAAAGTGGCTACACAAAGCATGACAAGCATGACCTAAAAGACCAAAAATAGAACTTAAGCATGTCACAACATAGCTAAAAACTTCATGAAGTCAAGCTAAAACATGCATGCATGATGGTCTAAATGTATGATACATATTATGACAATAGAGGAGATTACAAAGCAAGTGCATGATGCATGCAATAGGCCATCAAACCAACATGAAACAGAGGTATAACATGCTAAACTAACACTAAATACCCACTGAAATGAGGCCAAATAAAGCTAAGCAAGCATGTTACCTTTATAAGCCTTAAACACAAGCAAATGAGACACAAAGGGAGAGGGGTGTCCCTCCCCTATACATGACCTCAAAACCACTTCTCCACCACTGAAATCCTCTGGATTTCAGTGGTGAGAAGGCCAAAACAAAAGGATTACAAAGACCAAAGAGGAAGACACAAAAAGAGACCAAACAAGGCCTAAGAGGGGGTGGACGACCCCCAACACAAAAGTAACCTCAATGAAACATCTTAAGCATGAAAATACAGAACTTTTATCAGTTATACACTAAGCTTGAAACAATATGCAAATAGGTCTAAAACCTTAAGCAAAAATGGGGAATAAAAAGGTAAGTTCTCACCCTTGAAGAACACTTGAAGAACACCAACCTCAGCACTTCCTTTTTATCAAAAACCAACTCAAAACTCTGAAATCAACCCCTTAAAACCTCAACAATCAAGTTATAGTGTAACACTAGGTGTCTTAGTGCAAAACTAAGAACAAAAACCCCTTTAGAACACTAATACACACACAACTATATATATAGAGAGAGAGAGAGAGAGATATAGATATATAAGCTATATATCAGAGTTCTTCAACCCCTGGAAAGGGAGGAGGGGGCCTCCTCTTATAGGAATCCAATTCTTAAGCTTCTTGGAGAAGCTAACATAAGGGAGCAAATTCCTCCATACACGTGTATGGAGGGGGTGTATTGTGGATACCAGCTGTGACAGCTAGCATAAAATATCTGTCAAAAGCAGATGGAAAAGGGTCGGCTGGAAAATATGGCCGATTGACCAACAAAAATGGCCGGCCGACCAAAAACATTGCTGACCGACCAAAATCTTTGGCCGGTAGAAAGGAAACAAGGCCGGTGGCCTCAAGTTAAGGCTGGTGAGGTGTGAGGATGGCCACAAGCCATTCCCTGCCCTCAGAAGCAAAAACATAAATGTTTAGTGCACAACTAAGCACAAAACAAACAAGTCGAGAGGTCTTGAGGCAAGGCGCGCGACCGAAACCTCCGAGAACTCAAGACGAACACGAACATGGATGATCATCGAGTGTTCAAACGATGACGTCCAAGTCTTGAGGACGGTCAAAAATAGGGTGTCTACACCTGTCTGCAAAAGTACTGGGAAAGTGTATTTGACGCTCGAGTGGGGCTTTCCACGCTTGAGCGGACCATGTTATATCAATTCGTGAATCTGATATTTCAGATCACTTTTGTATATCTCTTTCTCTCTAAAAAAACCTTTTCCTCTCCCTTCTCTCTACATTTTCCTACGCCAAATTGGATCAAAACCTTAATTTATCAAGATGCATTAGAGTTCTACCATAAGTTCTTCATCAAAGTTGGTTAACTTCTCGAGGGCTTCATTGTGTACGGTGAAGATCGAGTTTCAACACCGTTGGTTTTGGGGGTTCATCTCATTTCTTCTTCAGAACTTGAGGTAGGGATTTTCTTAGAGTTATATATATATATATATTTTCAAGATCTATGTGATTTTCAAAATCATCTTTCGATAGCTTTCAAAATTGATTGTTGATTCAAGAAGTTGAGCGATTTTGAAAGTGGGTTTGTCTCTTGTTCTTTTAAAATGATCTTATGTGTTTTGATCTTCATTGATTGAAGAAAAGATGATTTTGGAAAGTTTTCTTTCAAAAGATTTGAGTTGTATAGTTTTGGTGAGAAAACCTAGAATTTGGAGATTTTTTTTAAGGAGACTGAAAATCCATGAATGATATTGTTAAATATAAATATATGTTTGGAAATTTTCTTATTTATACTTATATAAATGATGAATTTTAGAAAATATGAGAATTGTTGTTCATTTTGGAAATTATTGTTCAAAACGTTAAAATAGTCTTGAAATAACTAATTGTCGATGATACTTGAAAAGAGGAAATTGTGTTATTCCTTGGATGATGAATTGGAATAAAACTATTTGTATTCATCTTGTGAAATTGGCATATCAATTCATTTGATTACATTAAACTTTGAAAGTTGATTTGAAAACTTGCATTGAGAAAAGAATGTTGAGAAATAAGTTTTCATGGAATGGTTTTGGGGTAAATATGTTCGTAAGTCTTGATAGGTGGTGTAGATGATATTGAATATGTTGGCCTGAGAGTCCAGGGTGAAAGGCCAAAAACCCGCGCGGATATGTGTCGAGCCTTCTAGTTAATACCAGTAAAAATGACAGTTTGGTAGTACTTGTATAGTCTACTTGTAGGCACCGACCTAGGGATTACCAGAGTCCTATTTATCGCCCTTGAAATAAATTGTTAAGTTTTTTAACAATTAAAATTGCATGATATCATTGAGCATGATAGTTTTCAAAAGATGAAAATGTGATTTATCTTCAAAAAGGGCATAGCATGACATGTGCATTTTATCTCTTGAGACTTGTATAAAATGTATATACTTTGTTAAGAATTTCCTACTGGGCTTTATGCTCACCTTATGGGATTTTTGTGCAGGAAAAGATGTGGTGATCCCACCCAACCAGGGGCGTGGAAGTATGTGTGTTGGGAGTACAATGCTCTCATTTGCTGTGACTCTGTGTGTAAGCCAAGGGCTGTGTTTGTGTGTGTTTGAATAACCATTTTGTGTAACCAGGTTCAAGCCTTGGAAACTTGTAAACCCTTGGGGTTATTTATTTGTTTATTTACTTGTTGTTGGATTAATGTATTGTTGCATGAAGAACTATTGTATCATGTAATGTAAGTTTGGAGATTTATATTCGGTTTTTCTTGAAAGAGCCATGATTGTTGTCTTATCATTTGGGCTAGAAATTTGGGGCGTTGCAACTTGGTATCAGAGCTACCGTGTTTGAATACTTGGAGCTCGTGTGAAGTGGTTGTTTAACCACATTGGGTTCATTTAGCATGCTTAGGAAGTGTTATGCATTTTATGACTATGCGATAACATGCTTATGTGACTAAAGGGGTATGGGATTAGACTTTTGGGATATTTTTTGCGCCTGTTAAATTCCTTGAGGTCTTATTAGAATGATACTTGATCAATACTCATTCTACCAAGAATTCTTGGTTTTTCATGAGATGAATCTCATCATAAGAGTATAATCCGTATGTGTTTACATGACTAAGTTCTTATGTGGGGTGAAATTTAATTGTTATATGGTAGAGGAATATATAGCATTATTGTGATCAAACGTGTAAGGCAAGTTGTGGGCACGTATGGGTTAGTATGCTAAATTAATTCTATTGTCATTTATAGGATGTCAGGAAGAGGTCAAACCTATGGTGGTAGAGGCGGGAGGCGTGATAGGGCTCGCTGAGGTGTGCATGAGGTACCGGTCCATGAGGTTCCGGTGCAAGAGGAAGAGTCCGACCAAGCTCATGTGGCCGAACAAGTGGGGCAGGCGGGAATCCCGGGACAAGCGGGTCAAATCGCAATGGGGGCCCTAGCTCGAGAAATGGTAGGGGCTTTAAGAGAGTCTATGAACTTGTTGAGGGTGGAAAAGCAAGCCCGAGAGAACACCGCGGAGTCAAGGGCGAGTTTCCTTACTAGAAAGTTCTTGCGGGCCAAACCGAATGAGTTCCATGGTGGTCCCGAGCCTAAGAAAGCGGATGAGTGGCTCGAACAAACTGTGAAGACATTTGAGATGCTTCGCATCAAAGATAGTGAACTAAGAGTGACTCTAGCGAGTTACTACCTTAAGGGAGACGCGGGTCAATGGTGGAAATATGCTAAGGGCAAAGTGGAGCCGACATGAGAAGCCTTTGCGGTTGCTTTCCAAGATAAGTACATACCTCCCACTACTAGGGAGAGATTGAGGCAAGAGTTTAAAGACCTCAAACAACTCGACATGCCCGTGGTCGAGTTTAAGGCGGTATTCTCTAGTTTGTCCAGATTTGCACCAGAGTTAGTGGCAACGGAAGAGCGCCGTTGCATTGAATTTGAAAAGAAATTGAAAACAAAAATTATGTTCAAGCTTGTCGGAAATATGATTCGGGAATATGACTGTCTTGTGGAGACGGCGACACACGTAGAAATTTCTATACAAGCCGAGGATGAGAGGCTTCGGAGTTCAAGGTCTATGGGCCAAGAGTGTCAAGGAGACCATAGATAGAACAAGAAGAGCAGGAACACCTATCCATCCCAATCCCAACTACAGCAGTCTAGATCCACTTTTTCTTTGCCTAGTGCAGGTCCGGGAAAAAGTACATTGAGTAGCTTCTCGTGTTTCAAGTGTGGCCAACCAGGTCACAAAGCCTTCTCAAGCCCACAGAAGAGAGGAGGGCAATTAATAGTACCACCACCTAACCAATCTCAAAGTCAGTTCCAGTCTCAGAATAAAGGTGAAGGGTTTAATTGTTATCAATGTGGTCAGCCGGGCCATATGAAGAGAACTTGCCCACAGTTGGGAGGCGCATCTGGCGTATTAGGGTCGAGGCAAACTCAAAGCCACTAGCAGGCTTAATCAGTCCAAGTTTCGCAAGTTAATCAGGGAGCCGCTTCGGCTCAATCAGTACAACAGGCCTATGCTCCGAGAGGGGAGCAAGTAAATCAGGGGCCACAGGGGCGCGTGTATGCTGTTACTGTGCCAGAGTAGTTGCCAGAATCCTCAGTTGTGAGAGGTATTTTTGTTATGTGTAATTCTTTGGCCAATGTATTAATAGACACGGGTGCGTCTCATTTATTTATATCTACTGCATTTGTTTCTGCATTGGGGTTAGAGGTAGCACGGTTAGTGCCTCCACTCAAAGTAAAGTCACCTATTGGGGGTATAATTGATTTAGACCGGGGTTGTCGTGATTGTGAAATAGAAGTTGCCGGGCGTCGACTTCCATTTGTTTTTGTGTTGCTAGATATGCCGAGTTTTGATGTCATTTTAGGCATGGACTGGTTGTGTTCTTATCAAGCTGTGATTGATTGTTACCGTCAGAGAGTTACAGTATGCACTTCAGGCGGTGATCGTTTCTATTTTCTGGGGAACCGAGTTGATAGAGCCTTGTCGACAGTTGTTGACCCTCGTAGTAGGAGCAAGCTTAGTGGCCTTCTTGCAACTCTATTGGATAGTGAGAGTGACAGGGCTCATGTTGAGTCACAAAGGGTAGTTTGTGAATACCCAGATGTCTTTCCAAAAGATCTTACTAGTTTACCACCTCACCGGGAGATCGACTTCTCTATTGAATTAGTGTTTGGCACAGCACCGATTTCCATGTCACCGTATAGATTTACACTCGTCGAATTGCATGAGTTGACGATTCAACTCCAAGAACTTTTAGACAAGGACTTCATTCTCCCTAGTACATCGCCTTGGGGAGCGCCGGCTCTTTTTGCGAAGAAAAATGGTGGGTCATTGCAGTTGTGTATTGATTATCGCAAGTTGAATAGAGTTATAGTTAAGAACAAGTATCCTCTATCTAGAATAGATGATTTATTTGACCAACTTAGAGGGTCTCGTTGCTTCTCAAAAATATATTTGAGGTCAGGGTACCATCAGTTGAGAGTCTGGGAGGAGGGCATTCAGAAGACGGCCTTTCGTACTCATTATGGCCACTATGAATTCCTTGTAATGCTTTTTGGGTTGACCAATGCACCGGCTTCTTTTATGGATTTGATGAACATAATTTTTCGGGAATACTTGGACCATTTTGTGGTCATTTTTGTGGACGACATCTTGATTTATTCAACCTCTGAAGAGGAACACGAGACTCACTTGTCGGTAGTGCTAGGTTTACTTAGTGAGCACCAATTGTATGCCAAATTTGAAAAATGCGAGTTTTGATTAACATAGGTGAAGTTTTTGGGGCATGTAGTGTCTAGAGAGGGAGTGACTATGGACTCCTCAAAGATAGATACCGTACAGGATTGGGAACAACCCAAGAATGTTTTTGAAATTCAGAGTTTCTTGGGATGAGCGGGGTATTATCGACGTTTTGTAAGGGACTTCTCTAGACTAGCTGTACCTTTGACTAGGTTGACTAGAAAGGTATCAAATTTGTGTAGAGTGAGGCTTGTGCAAAGTTATTCCAAGAGCTTAAAACTAGATTGACTACTGCACAGGTTTTGATAATTCTGGAAAGGGGTTTGAATTACACTGTCTATTGTGATGCGTCCGGGGATGGACTTGGTTGTGTCTTGATGCAAGAGGGAAAAGTTGTGGCCTACGGTTCATGAAAATTGAAAACTCATGAGAAAAATTACCCCACCCATGATCTAGAATTAGTAGCGGTGATTTTTGCTTTGAAAATTTGGAGGCATTACTCGTACGGTGAGAAGTTTGAAGTCTTCTTTGATCATAAGAGTCTAAAGTATTTGTTTTCTCAAAAAGACTTGAATTTACGACAACGGAGGTGGATGGAATTTATGGAGGACTATGACTTTGAGTTACACTATTATCCAGGGAAGGCCAATGTAGTGGCCGATGCTTTGAGTCGAAAATTTGTGAGTAGTTTAGCAAGTGTGGCCATTTGGGAATGAGATATGCTAGATGTATTCGCAAGTTTGAGTTGCACTTGGGTGAGTCCGGAGAGAGTGCTTCCTTGTTTACTTGGAATGCTAAACCTACCTTGGTTAGTAAGGTCATAAAGGCACAACGAGGAGACCGTGATGTGAAATCAATCTGTGTTAAGATTTCCAATGGAAAGGAAGAGAAAGGTTTGAACGTTCACTCGGATTTGAGTGTACGTTACCTAGACCGTTTGTTTGTACCAAAATCTTGTAGATGAAGTACTTCGGGAGCTTCATCACTCACGCCTTACGATACACCTGGGAGGCACTAAAATGTATCATGATCTTAGTTGTCAGTTTTGGTGGAGAGATATGAAACGGGATGTCGTTTTATTTGTATCGAAGTGCCTTACTTGTCAACAAGTGAAGGTCGAACACCAAAGGCCAGCAGGTTTGTTACAACCCTTACCGATAGCCAAGTGGAAATGGGAGCGTGTTACCATGGATTTTGTAGTTGGGCTTCCTAGAATACAACGAGGCAATCACGCTGTTTGGGTGATTGTTGATAGGTTGACTAAGTCTACCCATTTTATTCCGATGTGCACCAGTGACTCAGTTGAACGTTTGGCAGAGTTGTACATTAAAGAGATAGTTCGACTTCATAGAGTCCCTGTGACTATTGTGTTGGATAGGGATGCTCGTTTTACTGCCCGGTTATGGCAAAGGCTTCAAGAAGCATTGGGAACTAAATTGACTTTTAGCACCGCTTATCATCCTTAAACCGATGGACAGTCGGAACGTACCATTCAGATTTTGGAGGACATGCTTAGAGCTTATGTCCTTGATTTTAAGGGGCCTTGGGAGAGGCACTTACCATTGATTGAGTTTGTTTATAACAATAGTTACCAAGCTAGTATTGGGATGGCACCATTTGAGGCTTTGTATGGCCGACCTTGTAGATCACCGGTTTGTTCGGCCGAAATGGGTGATGCACCGTTACTAGGTTTGAAAATTGTTAGAGAGACAACCAAGAAAGTAATTCTCATTCGGAAGAGGTTAGCTACGGCCCAAAGCTGACAAAAGAGTTATACCGATAAGAGGAGATGACTTTTATCTTTTGAAGTTGGTGGCCATGTGTTTCTAAAAATCTCACCAAGGTGGGGTTTGATTAGATTTGGTAAGAGTGGTAAATTATCTCCAAGGTTCATTGGGCCTTTTGAGATCTTAGAGCGAATTAGGGAAGTGGCATACTGGTTAGCTTTACCGCCACAACTTTCGGGAGTTCACAACGTATTTCATGTAGCTATGCTTAGGAAGTATGAACCCGACCCTTCTCGTGTGCTTGATTGGGCTGACTTGGAGGTAAATGAGGATGCCTCTTACGAAGAATGACCGGTTCAAATATTAGATACCCAGGAGCAAATGCTATGGGGCAAAACTATACCGTTGGTAAAGGTGTTGTGGAAACACCATGGGATTGAAGAAGCGACGTGGGAACGGGAGGCGGAAGTCCACTCCAAATATCCGAATTTATTTGAAAATGCTTAAGTTGCTTTTCTTTGTAATAGTCCCTAGTGTTGAGGGAAACGTATTTAAAATTGTTAACCACATGTTGATATGTGCAATGTTGTTTTAAGCATTAGGTTGTTTAGAGTTGCCATTATTTTTTGGGAAATTTCATGTTTATACGTATTTGAGAGGTTATTGTTAATGAGATAATCATGGTGGAAATGGTGGAATTTGGTTGAGAGTTAGTATTGTGATTTGAAAATGAAATAGCACGGTTTTGATCGCTAGAAACCCTTTGTGTTGGGTAGTTTGATTTGAAATTTCAGGGACGAAATTCTTTAAGGATGGAAGGTTGTAGCGATCCAAGTTTTGCCACTTCGCTGAGTATATCGGGGATCGAGCTACCAGATCAGCTCGCGGGGATCCAGGGGGCAGCGCCCCTTGGCTGGTCCAAGGGTAGCGCCCTAGCGGAGATCGAGCTGCCCGGTCAACTCGCTAGGGTCCAAAGGGTAGCGTCCCTTGGCGGGTCCTAGAGCAGCGCCCTGGCAAGGTTGAAGGGCAATGCCCTCGAAGCAAAAATGCAAAATGCATTAGAAGTTGCTTGTTCGCTTGAGCGGCCGTTTATGCACTCGAGTGGAGAATGTTTGGTTCCAAAAGTTTGACCTGTTTGCAAAAGTACTGGAAAAGTGTATTTGACGCTCGAGTGGGGCTTTCCACGCTCGAGCGGACTATGTTATATCAGTTCGTGAATCTGATATTTCAAATCACTTTTGTATATCTCTCTCTCTAAAAAACCTCTTCCTCTACCTTCTCTCTACATTTCCCTACGCCAAATTGGATCAAAATCTTGATTTCTCAAAATCCATTAGAGTTTTGCCATAAGTTCTTCATCAAAGTTGGTTAACTTCTTGAGGGCTTCGTTGTGTGCGGTGAAGATCGAGTTTCGATACCTTTGATTTTGGGAGTTTCATCTCATTTCTTCTTCAAAACTTAAGGTAGGGATTTTCTTAAAGTTATATATATATTTTTGCAAGATCTATATGATTTTCAAAATCATCTTTCGATAGCTTTGAAAATCAATTGTTGATACATGAAGTTGAACGATTTTGAAAGTGGGTTTGTCTCTTGTTGTTTTAAAATGATCTTATGTGTTTTGATATTCATTGATTGAAGAAAATATGATTTTGGAAAGTTTTCTTTCAAAAGATTTGAGTTATATAGTTTTGATGAGAAAACCTATAATTTGGAGATTTTTTTTAAGGAGACTGAAAATCCATGAATGATATTGTTATATTTATTTTTTGTGTCAAAATAAATAGATGTTTGGAAAATTTCTTATTTATACTTATATAAATGATGAATTTCAGGAAATATGAGAATTGTTATTCATTTTGGAAATTATTGTTCAAAACGTTGAAATAGTCTTGAAATAACTAATTGTCGATGATACTTGAAAAGAGGGAATTGTGTTATTCCTTGGATGATGAATTGGAATGAAATCATTTATATTCATCTTGTGAAATTGGCATATCAATTCATTTGATTACATTAAACTTTGAAAGTTGATTTGAAAACTTGCATTGAGAAAAGAATGTTGAGAAACAAGTTTTCATGGAATGGTTTTGGGGTAAATATGTTCGTAAGTCTTGATAGGTGGTGTAGATGATATTGAATAAGTTGGCCTGAGAGTCCCGGGTGAAAGACCGAAAACCCGCACGGATAGGTGTCGAGCCTTCTAGTTAATACCAGTAAAAATGACAATTTGGTAGTACTTGTATAGTCTACTTGCAGACACCGACGTAGGGATTACCAGAGTCGTATTTACCGCTCTTGAAATAAATTGGTAAGTTTTTGAACAATTGAAATTGCATGATATCATTGAGCATGATAGTTTTCAAATGATGAAAATGTGATTTATCTTCAAAAGGGGCATAGCATGACATGTGCATTTCATTACTTGAGAGACTTGTATAAAATGTATATACTTTGTTAAAAATTTCCTTTTGGGCTTTATGCACACCTTACGGGATTTTTGTGCAGAAAAAGATGTGGTGATCCCACCCAACTAGGGGCGTGAAAGTATATGTGTTGGGTGTACAATGCTCTCATTTGCTATGACTCTGTGTGTAAGCCAAGGGCTGTGTTTGTGTGGGTTTGAATAATCGTTTTGTGTAACCAGGCTCAAGCCTTGGAAACTTGTAAACCCTTGGGGTTATTTATTTGTTTATTTACTTGTTGTTGGATTAATGTATTGTTGCATGAAGAACTATTGTATCATGTAATGTAAGTTTGGAGATTTATATTCGGTTTTCCTTGAAAGAGCCATGATTGTTGTCTTATCATTTGGGCTAGAAATTTGGGGCGTTACAACAAGTATCTGTTGCCTCGCATTGATGACTTATTCGATCAATTACAAGGTGCCCAAGTATTTTCCAAAATTGATCTTAGGTTTGGATACCACCAACTGAAAGTTAAAGCTGAGGATGTAGAAAAAAGACTGCTTTTCAAACAAGGTACGGATAATATGAATTTTTTGTTATGCTTTTCGAAGTAACTAATGCGCCAGTTGCTTTTATGGATCTTATGAATAGAATTTTCGAGTCATTCCTCGATGAGTTTGTTATTGTTTTTATAGATGATATTTTGATCTATTCCAAAAGTAAGAGGAACATGAACATCACTTAAGAATTGTTTTGCAAGCCTTAAGAGAGAAGAAGTTATATATTAAACTAGCAAAGTGTGATTTCTGGCTTGATCATGTTATGTTTTGGAGGCATGTAATAAGTAAGGATGACATCTCAGTCAATCCACAAAAGATAGGGGCAATTGTAAATTGGCCTAGACTGACCAGTGTTACCGAAGTCTGAAGTTTCTTGGGTTTAGCCGATTACTACTGCAGATTTGTGGAAGACTTTTCAAAAATTGTTTTGCCGCTTACGCAGTTGACACAGAAAAAGGGTACCGTTTGAATGGACTGATTAAAGAGAGTCAGCTTTTCAAGAATTGAAGACTCAGCTTGTAACTGCACCGATTCCCACCTTACCCTCGGGTATGAATGGTTTTACTATTTTCAGTGATGCAGGTTTGGGGTGTTTATTGATATAGAATGGAAAAGTGATAGCATATGCTTCCCGACAACTGAGACCACACAAAAAGAATTATCCAACCCACGATTTTGGAACTTGCAGCAGTGGTAGTTGCATTGAAAATTTGGTGTCACTACCTGTATGGGGCAACGTGTGAAGTGTATACGGATCATAAGAGTTTAAAATATTTCTTTACCCAGAAAGAGTTAAACATGAGACAACAGAGATGGCTGGAGCTAATTAAGGATTATGATTTGCAAATCCTGTATCATCCGGGGAAAGTTAATACCATTGCTGATGCACTTAATCGGAAATCAATTGGGAACATAGCTTGTTTACTTATAGGGCAAAGAGCATTACTACATGACCTAGAGAAATTTGAAGTTAAAGTTGTTTTCCGAGAACAAGGCGAGATTTTAGCTGTTATAACGGTATGACAGGCAATACTTGAAAAGATCAAAGAAAAATAGTTACAAGATGAATTTCTGAAGAAAGTTGTGGATAAAAGGGATTCTAAGTCGAGACTGGGTTTCGTTTTTGAAAATGATGTGTTAAATTCCAAGGAAGGTTATGTGTACCGAATGATATTGAATTGAAGAAGCGGGTTATGCAAGAAACCCATAGTTCAAAGTTTGCTATCCATCTGCGAAACACCAAGATGTATCAAGACTTGAAGAAAAATTTCTGATGGCTAGGAATGAAGAGAGAGATTGTTGAATTTGTGTCTAAGTGTCTACAATGCCAACAAGTCAAAGCTGAACATCAACGACTTGCGAGATTGCTCTAGCCACTGCCAATACCGGAGTGGAAATAAGAGCATATCACAATGGATTTCATTGTTAGACTACCTCAGTCCAATAGAGGTATGGATTCGATTTGGGTTATTGTTGATCGATTGACTAAATCTGCTCATTTCTTACCTGTCAGAACTTTTTATAATGCGGATAAGTTGGCTACAATCTATATTAATGAGATTGTGAGATTACATGGAGTGCTTGTGTCAATTGTTTTTATAGGGATCCGAAGTTCACTTCGAGGTTCTGGTAAAGTTTGCAAAAGGCGTTGGCGACAGAATTAAGATTGAGCATTGCATATTATCCACAGATAGATGGCCAGTCAAAAGGGACAATACAAACTCTGGTGGATATGTCATGTATGTGTGTGCTGAACTTTCAAGGAAATTAGGAAACCCATTTATCTCTAGCCAACATAACATAGATTGGTGTACATATGTGTATGTATATATAAAGGTGTCTTTTGTTTATTTAAGTCTTCATAGCTCATTGGATGTTATATTTTAATATTTATAGGTTTCTGCCAGCCCCTATTATTGTATTATTATTAAGCAGGCCTTTAGTAATCTCGGATTACTGATTGGTCACGTCTCTAATCCCTTGGACCGGGGGTTGGATCATAATATTGTGGCTAACAACGATGGCTTCAACGACCACCACAACCACCAAAGACATCTTTTTTCGCTGTCCTATGTGCCACCTTTAGCTCCGCAACCATTGTCGGCGTCTCGGCACCGGATCGTCAGCCTTAACTTCGCTTAGAACGACGCCTTTAGATCTGCATTTCTATTTCGTAGATCTACATTCGAGCTTTGACAGTATTTTCATGCTTATTTTTACGCTCACCTCTATCTCGGCTAACGTTGCTGACTGGCTCTCCTCCGTTGGCTCGTTGGCTATATTCGTTGCCAAATTGTTAGTACAATGGTCAGATGTGTTGAATGCTAAGAGAAAGTGAAGAAGTCAGTGAAAAGCCGAGTGAAGCCATTATTGGGCTCTTGGGTTGCTTGTGAGCCTTTAAACACTGTCTCTCTCTTTTTATTTACAATTTTTTTTTGGGTAGTTGATATGTTCATGTGTATATCTCTCTCTCTCTCTCTCTCTCTTTATTTATAGATTTTTTTTAATAGTTGTTGATCTTTTGTTATTGTTGTTGTTGATAGATGTTGTTAGTGATGATGAAACAAATTTGTAATACCATTAAACAAAACTTCAATTATTATTATTTTTTTTTTTGTGTAGTTATTGATGAAGATGATGATGAAATAGATTGTAACACATATGGAGAGAGAGAGAGAGAGAGAGAGAGAGAGAGAAATTGAATAAGTAGGGTTTGGATTGGCTTGGTATTGCAACAGATAGGGTGGTTGAGGTCGTGGTCATGGTTGTGGTTATGGTTGTGGTTGTGTTATTGTTATTGATGATGATTATGGATATGACTATGATGATCAAAATTGAACATATAATTTTTTGTTTTTCTTTTATTTTTGCGTTGAACAGATAAGGATGAGAGAGAGAGAATAAAAATTTGAACAGATAATAATAAAATATGTTAAACATTTGAACAGATAAAAAAGTTAAATAGATAAAAAAAATTTAAGCAGATAATAAATTGAACAGATAAGTGAAAAAAGTAAACATATAATAAAATTTGGACAAATATTTGAACATGTAAGGGGAAAAAATTGAATAGATAGGAAAAATTTTGAACAGATATTCAATGAAAGTCAACAGATAAATCATGAGATAAAATTAGAAGCAAAATATCCTCCGAAACTAACAAAAGGATCTCTTATCAAACTATTTTACAAATAGTGGATCTTTCACCAACAAAAAATATTTATCGGACTTAGATTGGACTTTATAACAATTTTCTCTTTAATAAATATTTAATAAAAGAATTACTTGGTAAATTACACTCACATCCCCTAAGACTTTTGTTTAATATAGATTCTCCCCTCATGTTTGAAAAATTATATTTCATTCTCTGAGATTTGTAATCTCATTACAAATTGCCCCTTAGATAGCTGATGTTATGCCCTAAAATTTTCTAAATGAACATTTTATTTTTTTTCATACAATTTCTTCTCTCTATCATTATGACTACATTCTACAATTTTTTATCATTAAATTCTACCTGAACATATTTTTATTGAGTGAGGATATACAAACATAAATTTCATGTAAAATTTTCAAACATAGTGATATAGTTTAATGATGATCTTTCACTTTAAAACAAAACACTCATACATATGATTTAATTTACAATAATATCACTATCACAATATTTTTATGATATTTTTTGAATAAATTTTTATAAATAAATATAATTTTTCTTTTTTATTTCCACCATCATTTTTCTTTTTCGTCTATTCACCTACATTTATTACAGTATTACCGAACGTCGTCATTCGCATTTATTATAGTATTACTAAATTTTTGTATTTTTTTTTTGTATTTGGTGAATTTAAAAAAAATCACAAAAATATTATACTTCTGAAGTATATCTAGATTAGATGTATCTAAAAATCAAAAAAAATTGCTTAAAATATTAAAAAAAAATTTAGTAAAAATAAAAAAACATGAAAAATAAAGAAATTTAGGTTTTTATATGAGTTAAGCCAAAGAAGATAATTGTTATTTTTTTAAAAATGACATGAACAAAGTATCAATATTGTTTTATTATTTTATTTGTATAAAAACTAAAAGACAAATATATCATTTTAATCTGATAGGAGATAAATGTAATTTTTTAAACGTGAAAAGACTCTATATTAAATAGAAACATTAGGTATTAGTGTAATTTACCCAAAAATTAGAGGTAAAGAATTAGAGATGCCCTTACATTAGGGTGCCTCTATTTACACACCACATATCATCTTAAGATACACCGATACTTAATTCACACCTTTAATAATTTAATAAATAATAAATTTGTTCAATACACACACAATGTTCCATGTTTACCCTTAATCACACACCCCACCACCGCCACCACCTGCAACCCAGCTCTGTCGCCGGCGCTGGTGTTAGCCCCTCTCCCTTGCCCTCTCTTCTTCAAGCCACCATTGCGATCTGCCCTTCAACCTCCCTCACTTCGGATCTAAGGTTTCAAAGGGTAGAGATTTAGGGTTTTAGAGGCGAAGGGAAAAAGGAAGAAGAAGAAGGGAAAGAATGGTGGGAGAAGGGTATCGGAGGGAGGGGGTTGGAGAGGGAAGCTAACGGGGAGGTACTGCAAGGGTGGCACAGAGGGGTGGAAAGGATGACATGAAGCTAGTGGAGTGGCGGCGTCATCACTGGCATTGGCTAGGGTTTGCAGTGGCACCATAGATCTTCCACCCCCTCCCCATAGCCACCAAAACCCCCTTCCACAAAAGCATGAAAGAGAAAGAGAGAGAGCGAGCGAGAGATGTGCGATTTACTGGAAGAGAAGATCGTGAAATCTAAGTTGTGAGGGAGTGCTTGCGACGAAGGGAGAAGGTGAGAGAGACGTTGGTGGTTGCGGGAGGATGCGGGAGAGAGGTTGACAACGGCAAGAGATGGGGAAGTCACTAGCAGCAGCGGCAGCGGAAGAAGGAGCTGCTAGTTAGGGCTTCGGAGGAGAGAGAAAAGAGAGATAGAGAAGAAAAAGATATTTTGGTAATTTTCTTTATGGACATAATAATAATTAAAAAAATAATGTGGGATGAGTAAGTTACTGGTGTATAAATAGAGGCACCCCTTACATTATACCAACAAATTGGGAGCTTCTATTTGCACACACCACTTCCTCTTTATACACATCATTCTTAGTTCACAAAAAAAAAATAAAAATAAATGAATAAATAAATTTACTCATTACACATACTATTATTCCAATTATACCCCCATATCTAAAGCATACACACACAACTTTCCAATACACTCAATCCACCTACATTCCCTTACATTTTTCATTCTCCAAACCCTAACCCTAAACCAGCCACCGTTGGCAACACCATGGTCACAGTCGCCACCTCCAGTCATCACCCCACCGGTCCCTTCACCCACCATCGCAGCCCACATACCAGTCTAATCTCTCTGCCGACAACTCCTCGTCCTTGTTACTACCACCATCGCAGCGACGACATACCATCGCGACACACCCGCTGTTCGTTAAACCAAGGTCAAAAATCACACATCGATTCGACCATCAACATCCGAACAAAACACATTAGTTCGATCTTCAACATCCGAACAAAACACATTGGTTCGACACTGTACTTCCGAATCGATGTGTTTGGTTCGAAGAGGGTAGAAAGTGGAAGCGGCGGTGATTCACTTGGCGGCCGTAGAGAGAGAGTTGTAGATGACAGAGAGGGGGCTTTGACGAGAGAAAATAGGGACTGGAGAGTGTGAGCGACGAGCGATAGGGTCAGAAGGGGCTTCGATTCGAGAAGAGGGGGCTAATGGGAGAGGCAACGGAGAGGGTAGGGGAGGCAACGAAGGAGGTGATTAGGGTTAAGGTTTTGGTTGAAGAAGAAAGAGATATTTTGTTAATTTTATTTTAGAATAAAAATATAATAAAAAAAATATTATTAAGTGTGTGAGAAGAGAGGAAATAACGTGTGCAAATAGAAGCTACCCAACAAATGACCTGGCAGTACAATAGCGAAACCCCACCACACTCATCATCACTACAAGGCTACATGGCAATTCACTCACACCGGACCGGTCCGGTCCGGTCCGGTTCGGAACCTCCTTTACGATCGCCCCCATTAACCTCACACACACAGAGACTCCAATCGAGCCACGCACCGCCATTTCTCCAATCTATAGAGTCTTTGTCTCCTCCACAACACAGACCATCCATTTTTGGTCACTATTCAATCCTCTTCAATTTTAGTACTAAATGCTATCTCATCCATATCAATCCCCTCATTTTACATTTCTTCTCTAAAGGTATCTTCTTCATCACTCCTTCAATCTTTATCTGTCAATATCTATATGTGTTGTTTAATTGTTTGTGTTGGTACACGTTGATTTGTGTGAATCTGCTAATGGGTATTGGTCTTTTATGTGTCTGATGAGTTTTTTTTTTGATGATCATCTGATCATCTTAGTGCCCTTAAGACACATTCGCATAGTTTTTTATTTATTATTATTATTATTATTTATCAATAAGATACACTGAGATTTTCACGAATGATCTAGAAAAAAACGCAATATTGAGAAGCTTATATACATACACAGATATTTACTGTTGTTTTGATGAGATGTGAACTATCAGAGATATTGGGTATGTTTGGTTTGTGTTTGAGAGATGTGTTTTAAAGATAAAAAGTACGAAAAGTTGTTTGGTTTGATTTTTTTCAAAAGATGTTTTGGAAAATTATTTTGAGAGAGAGTTTTGAAAAAAGTGATTGATTAGATGTGTGTGAGAGAGAGATTTGTTTGGAAAACTTGTTTGGTTTACAAGTTTTGAGAAATTTTTTTGGAAAAATTTGTTTGGTTTAATTACTTTTAAAAACTTATTTGTAGAAAAAATTTTCCAAAAATTTTTTAGAAATACAAACCAAACGAACCCAACGTGTCCAAATAGAAGCTACCCAACAAATGACCTGGCAGTACAATAGCGAAACCCCACCACACTCATCATCACTACAAGGCTACATGGCAATTCACTCACACCGGACCGGTCCGGTCCGGTCCGGTTCGGAACCTCCTTTACGATCGCCCCCATTAACCTCACACACACAGAGACTCCAATCGAGCCACGCACCGCCATTTCTCCAATCTATAGAGTCTTTGTCTCCTCCACAACACAGACCATCCATTTTTGGTCACTATTCAATCCTCTTCAATTTTAGTACTAAATGCTATCTCATCCATATCAATCCCCTCATTTTACATTTCTTCTCTAAAGGTATCTTCTTCATCACTCCTTCAATCTTTATCTGTCAATATCTATATGTGTTGTTTAATTGTTTGTGTTGGTACACGTTGATTTGTGTGAATCTGCTAATGGGTATTGGTCTTTTATGTGTCTGATGAGTTTTTTTTTTGATGATCATCTGATCATCTTAGTGCCGTGCGGCCCAGATGATGTTGTTCCGATTTATTTTAGTTGCAGATTATGATTAGAAAGTGATTTTCTCAGGCAAAAGTTTTGAACTTAATGTTTTTGTTTGTCTTATTTTTTCCCTATTAATATCGTGAATGATAAATTTATGCATCATTGGTGGTATTTGGATTAAAGAAGATATTTTTCAAGGTTAGATTATTATCTTTTTTCTTGAGCTACATTTCCTGATGGCTTTGAAGTAGTGCTTGTTTGGTTATTTAGCGGATTGAAGGTCAATGATGGTTTTTTTTGCTTATGATTGCTGGATGAAAATTGTGCATAGAATTTTATATGTTGTTTAAACTGGATACAATGAGATAATGCTTGTTTTACTTTTTGGTTCACATGATCTTTTTTTTTGTCTTTGATAGAGATGTTGAGGGAAGGGGAAGACCTAAACTGATATGAGATGACGCATTAAAATATGATTTTATTTAACTGAGCATATAGCCCTTGATAGTGCAGAATGGCGAATTTTTTTCCATGTAGCCGACACCACTTGATTGGGACACAATGCTTAGTTGGGTTTGGTCTATTTTGCGTAGCAACTATAGGGAATGAAATTGTCTTTATGTGTTCTACGATCATCTGATTAGAATATAGGGATACAGTTGAACTTGCGAGAAGATAGTAGAAAGACAATGTTGTTAGAAAGGAGAATGGTGAAATAAATAAAGAAAGAAGGTAGGAGAGGGAGATCAAAGATGTGAAGTAATGAAAGACAAAAAGAGCAAATAGATAAAAATAAGAGATTAGAGAGAAAAGATATATAACAAAGAGAGCCAAAGCTATTTCGAATTTTCAACTTCTATTCATTCTCTGAATTTGCTTTTGTTTTACGACAATAAGGCCTATATACAATTTTCATAAAACCTTAAAAATACATAAATATCCTCGAAAACTAGTCATATACCTAATATTACAAAAATTCTATCACTTAAGCATCTAAAACTCATAATAAATGAAAAAATAACAAGATTATTTCAAATACACCTTATATTTCTTAACAACTCAAATATATCAATTGCCATTATTGCTTGTCCTATCCTATATCCACTTGTCTGCATCATTATTATATTTGCATATATATGTTATTGTGTTCTTTTTTTTTTTTTTTTGGGATGAATTTTTATTGGGATGGAAAGAATGAATGAGGGGTATGATACTATTAATTTTAAAAAATTTTGAGGCCCAAAGAAGGGAAGCTTTCACTAATATGCTGCTGTTTTAATGCATATCATATATCTATTTGTATTTTCCCTTTTATGGGATTTTAATCAGGTAATGAATTCATGATTGAACATGAGGTGCTGTTTCATCCTGAAATAGCTCATCCAAAGTTCCATGAGTTGATGGCTCTTTGGAAGATCTTCATCTATCCTATTTGAAGTACAAAAAATCACAGAAAGATTTGCAAGTATAAATTTTGTGTGACTGCTTTGTGAAATTTATTCTTGAAGTTGTATTATATTATATGTCATTTGGGATTCAACCGACATTGGCACTAAATAGGGTTAATTACCCTGATCTTGAATCAACTAGTAGAGACTATGAACAAAGAGGCCTAATTCACTCTCTAGATGAGTTGGGAGCTGGAGCAGCCCGTGGGTGACCATAGTAGTCCAGCAATCCAACACTATTTTATCCTTTTTCTTTTTCTTTTCTTCTTCATGAATGATGAGATGCCTCAAAAAAATTATATCATCATGATGTTAATCTTTAGGAGCAATAGAAGATATATTATTGGAAAATTTTTTGAAATCCTGGTCTCATTGATTGGTATATCAGTTTTGGACACTTTTTAATTTAGTTGGTTTGCTTGATATTGTCTGTTTATTTTTTATTCTCAATCTTCTTACCTGTTATTTAGGTCGAAACTTCTAGGTTTATATTATTCATTTTCCTTTATAATTGGAGGAGAAAGTTAGAAAAGGTCTCTTTTTGTATGGGAAAAGGATGCCAGATTTAAGAGGTGGAGTTCGTAGATCTAAGAGGGTCAACAATGTCCAGGAGAATCCTGCTGTTTTAGTTCCAACTACTCGGCATGGCATTGGAAGAGGTAATGGCTCCAAAGCCGCAGTCCTGAATACATATACCAGGCCAAGGCTGGCTGGTAGAGGCAGAGGTCGTAGAGCAATGAATCAAAATAAGAATGCTGAGCTTTTTGATACTGGTGGTGGTGATGAGAGGCCCACTGATTTGAATGGGGAGGCGAGAGCAGTGGCCGCTATTCCTAATGAATTGGCAGCAGAGAAATTGGCTGCTGTTGAGGAGGAAGGAAGCACAAGTCCACTTCCTCAAAGGGTATGATTTAGTCAGCCTTTGCTATCATCAACACTTTTTATGGTGTTAAATTTCTTTTCGTTTCTAACTAACATTAGTTTTTCTTTTTCCTTTTTTTTATCAATTCTATACTTATTAAAATTTACGAGCTTATAAGCAACGCAAGATGTGTAACAAATAAACCATGAAAAAACTATCTACTGGCTTTACCAAGTGACAATTTATTTATTTATTATTTCTTTCTAATTTTATGTTGACGGCATAGGGGACAATAAAAGGTGAAAGCTTGGGCTACCAAGTATGAGAACACTGTTGGTGACTGAGTGAAGTCATCTTTTACAACTATTGCCAAAGATTAGGGATTCAGTTCACCCCTCCTGACGCCCTCATTTGATGGGGATCAGCACCAAGGAAAATGACCTTTTTACGTTGATAGCATGCTGTTAGTAAGAATAATTTTAATTGTTCTATCTCCATGATCAAATTTGAAGCAACAGTTCTTGGTTTTGAATGAAAGAATCAGTTTCTTTAGACAAAAATTCGTGAAAATTTAATTAGTAGGACATTGCAATATCTGTCTAAATGTGTGCAGAAGATGAGAACAATGAAGATAGGTCTAATTAATATTGTTCGGATGAACTCAATAGAATTGTCTTGAGAGTCTTGAAGTTGAAGCCTACCCAACAAATTTTTTAAGACATGGGTATATTTAGGTTCATTGAGCTATTGAGAGCAAAGATGGTGGAATCTGATATCATATAAAGTATGGGATTTCTTATTTGTTTTGAGAGTTCTCAACACTCCAAGTATGCCCTCAAGATTATTTTCTCTCTTAATCCTCTCCCTCATATTATATGGAAAGAGATCAGCATATCTATTTGCCTGCTGTTTCTTCAATAAAATTCTCATGAGGTTGGGTTGCATCAATGACAGATCTAACTAATTATGATTTTTTCTTCTTTGAAAAATGACTTAGACAAGATTTAGAAAACTGATTAAACCAGTGGGTTCAGTCACTTACTAGTTTTCATCAACTTCTGTTGCCTTTTGGTAATCAAATTTTAGAGGGTTCACTATCTTATTTTGTTTTGATTGTTTCAATTTCATTCAGGTACAACTTGGCAGTTCCCCTGTTTACAAGTTAGATAGAAAGCTGGGCAAAGGGGGCTTTGGGCAAGTTTATGTTGGAAGACGGGTGACCGGTGGATCAGGGCACACTGGCCCTGATGCTGTTGAGGTATATAGTTTGTGAATTTGTTCTCATGGCTCCACTAGATCTCTGTAAAATTTCTTTGAAATTTATTCCGATGGTTATGAATGTGTCCCTTATTTATTTTTTTTTTTATTTTTTTTTTGGAAGGGGGGGTGGTGTCAATAGGTTGCTTTGAAATTTGAGCATCGAAATAATAAAGGATGCAGTTATAACCCGCCTTATGAGTGGCAAGTTTACAGGTATGCAAGAATTCATTGGTAAGGTTGATTGAACTCCATTTTGCTTCCCTTACTAATTCTAAATCACTGGTTTCGAAGTCTTATTCTTTATTGCTGGTTTCTTCATGAAGCACTCTTAATGGTTGTTATGGAATTCCTTTGGTCCATCACAAAGGTCGCCTAGGAAACTATTATATTCTTGTGAGTTTTCCTTCATTTTCTTTCGCAAGTGTATGATTTCATTTTGAAAATGTTTCTTGTTCTTTTTTATTTTAATTTTCATTGCTGACATTGTGAAAATCATTCCTACTATCATTGTGCTCATTATATTGGGTTTTGTGAAAGCCAGGTTATGGATATGCTAGGCCCAAGTTTGTGGGATGTTTGGAATACTAATAACCAGATGTAAGAAGATAGTATCCTTCGTTTTAATTGTTCATATGTTAATATTTGTTTCTGTTTCTTATTGTGTTAGCTTTTTGCACAGGCTGTCTGAAGAGATGGTTTCTTGTATAGCAGTGGAGGCAATATCAATCTTACAGCAGCTTCACTTTAAGGGGTACCTCACTCTCTCTCTCTCTCTCTCTCTCTCATATGTATATATGCACATGTATTCTGAGCATGCTCATAGTTAATTTTTTCTTCAGTTTTGTGCATGGAGATGTAAAGCCAGAGAACTTTTTGCTTGGTCAGCCTAGAACTCCTAATGAGAAAAAGTTGTACTTAGTAGATCTTGGTTTGGGTATGTCTTCTTTCTGGGAAATAAGTTTGGATATGCTCAATTCTTCACGTGCTTTTATGGTTTTTGTGTTTTCTAATTTGGAGCTGGAGATCTAAGTGGTCTTACTACCTCAGCTTCAAGATGGAGGAGTTCATCTTCTGGTTGCCATATTGATTATGACCAAAAGCCTGATGTTTTCAGGTAACTCTCTCTCTCTCTCTCTCTCTCTCTCTCTTCGTGGAAAGTCATGCTTTAGAGATGGTTCCACTTCCACAAAACTGGTACCCCCGTTTTTAATGGCATTGGAAACCCACAAGAAAAACAATGATTCATTCAAGTAATTCTCAGAAATGAAAGATATATTCCACTTTCTAGACAGCTTTGGTGGGCAATTAGTTTCAGAATTGATTTGCATACGATGCCTCATAGGTTCATGTTAAGCTATACTTAGGCTGTTAGCAAGAAAGTGGTTCGTACCATATAATCACGTGTCTGAGAATGGCATTTTCTTATTTTCCTGAACTCTATATTGTCTATTAAGTGGGCCCTGAACTCTATATGTTGACAGGGGGACAGTGCGTTATGCAAGCGTACATGCTCATTTGGGCAGGACAGGAAGCAGAAGGGATGACCTCGAGTCACTAGCTTATACTTTAATATTCCTCCTTAGAGGGAAGCTTCCCTGGCAAGGTTTCATTGTAAGTTCATTTTTAGTTTTATCATGCACTGCCATTTGCAACTTTGTTCCTTTAGGTAATGTTTGGTTTGTTGGAATGAAGGTAGAATGGAATGACCATTCCATTAGAATGTCCATTCTCATGTTGCAATTGGAATTCACCATTGTAAGTGAATGGTCATTATTTCATAAGGAGGCTAGGAATGATCATTCCATTTCACTCCACCTTCATTCCAATGAACCAAATGCTACCTTAGTTTTTTTTTCTTTTCTGCTTGATTACAATCAATGGTGGATTCTTGGTATGCAGGGTGACAATAAAGGATTCCTTGTTTGTAAAAAGAAGATGGGGACTCCTTCTGAGATGCTTTGTTTCCTATGTCCTCCCCCTTTTCGACAATTTCTTGAGATGGTGACCAACATGAAATTCGATGAAGAGCCCAATTACTCAAAGCTTATTTCACTTTTTGAAGATGGCATAGATTCCAATGCATCCTTGCGACCCATCAGAATAGATGGAGCCTTAAAGGTTGTTGTTTAGCAATCATCTAAAGTTAAATGAGTTGTTTCTATTGTTTGTGATTAAACTTGTCATGTGTTATAGGTCGGTCAAAAAAGGGGGAGCTTGCTTGTGGATTTGGAAGATTGTGGGCAACCTTGCAAGAGAGCTCGACTGGGTGCTCCAGCTACTCAGTGGATCTCAGTCTATAATTCCAGATCATCAATGAAACAGAGGTAATTACTGGGATTAAGCATCATGGACTACCTAAGTTTCTTACCTCCCCTCCAAAATAAAAAAAAAAAAAGGAAAGGAAAATTTATTCTAGGAAAAACATCTCGAAAATTCTTGGTAGCATTTGGTAGAATTTTCTAAATATGATTTGAGAATAGAGTTGTATTTTGAGTTTGTAAGTTTTGGAATTATGATTTGAGTGTAGAAAATTTGTTTGGTTATGAATTTTAAAAAGAGTTTTGAATTGAGTGTTGAATTGAGTTTTTAATGTTTGATGTGACATGTGAAATAAGAAAATTTGTTTGGTTGTGAGTTTTGGAAAGAGTTTTCAAAACTTAATTCAAATTGTTATAACTCATAACCAAAAACACTACTCAAAACTCTATTGAAAATTCTGTTCAATAAGCAAACTCTTTTTAAAATTCAATTAAAAAAATTAATTATTAATAGAAAATAACATTAATCAATTTTTTTAATTGAAAATATTACAAAGGCAAATTTTTTTTTTTTCAAAATAAATATTCAATTGCTGATTTGAAATAACTTTTGATTGTATATTTGGTTCGAATTTTTTTAAATGTTTTTCAGTTAAAATATTTTTATATTTTAATAATTACTGTCACAAATTATTTGCTATTTATTGTATTGTTATTTTCAAATAAATGGCTAAAAAATTTATCAGGTATTATCTACGTGGGAGTCAAATAAAAATTAGAATATTATTTTGTTAGCATCTACACAGTTTACCACACACAATTCAATTTTATTCAAATTTTTTTATTCACTTTCAATAGAAAATTAGTCTACAATAGCACATACGTATGTATGAAAGAGTTACCAAAAAAGAAGAAAAAAAAGAAAAAAGGCACACTGTAGTGCTCAACCGGCTGGACATCCGGGGGGATGTCTGGGGGGATGTCTCGTAGACACAAAAAATTCAAAAACTGTATGAGAAGGTGAGAGTTTTGCATTGGACGTTTGTTTTGAAATGAGCTCTGCCAAACGTGAAACAGAAATGTATTTTGAAATGTGTGGTGGAACTAATTTTTGAAAACCCCATCCAAACACTTTGTTCACGTGAAGAGGTAGAATTATAATTGGAAACCTGTACCAAACACAGCCCTTGTTTTTTATTATAAATATTTAACTTTTGCTGTCTTAATTTTCTTCTTCTGTTAAGAACTTTGAAGTTACTCGAACATTTACACCATGTGAACACCTGGGCTTCTAGGGTCATTGTGGTGGGAACCACGATTCTCTCTCTGTTTGAAGAAGCTCTTGCTTGGTCATGCATGAATTTCCTTAGGCTTTGTTTGGAGCTTAAAAAGCTCAAATTAAGCTCTGGTTTTGTCATGTATGGATTCCCGTAGATTGTATCCTCTCCATGTTTGAGCTTATTTTTAGCTTTTCAAGCTGAAAACCTGAAAAGAGGAACAAAACATCTTACCTTTTTGAAGTACAACTGCTTAAGCATGTGATTTCAAAACTTAAGCTAGATAAACTACAAATAATTGGAACAAAATGGGGTATAGGGGTTCTATTGACATTTACTCTATGTGGGACTAATGCTGTCTTAATCAACAAGTAATGTGAACTCTTGATAACAGATATCACTACAATGTAATAGATTCGAGACTTTACCAGCACGTGGAGAAAGGAAAGGAAGATGGTTTGTACATTAGCTGTGTTGCTTCTTCAGGAAATTTGTGGGCGGTCATTATGGATGCAGGGACAGGTTTTACATCCCAAGTCTATGAACTCTCAACCATTTTCATGCACAAGGTAGGTGTTATGGTCCTTTTTGTTACTTTGGATGATTTAATTAATCAAATATCCATTGGCCCATAAATCTATTCGTTCTAAATTTTTCATTAGGAATGGATAATGGAGCATTGGGACAAGAATTATTACATCACATCCCTTGCCGGTGTGTCCAATGGCAGTGCCGTGGTGGTAATGTCTAAGGGTGAGTAAAAGAAAATCTGTCTTTATCGTTTCAGGCTTTGTTATCACTATACCTTGCAAAGAAGTAGAGCATATTAGATGATAAAGTTTGATCTCGTGAAAATCCCAAGGGGTTGGCCTGGTGATCCTATATGTTTTCTAAGTTTTTTACTAAAAGTTTTCCTTAATAGGGAAAAAGTCAAATATAATGAACTAAATCTAGACGGAGTGGAGTTTTGGATTGACAAAATGCAAAATAATAGATCATAATACTCATAAAAATGTGTTGTTAAAACAATTAATTTGAAAAAAGATACACTAAATATATTGGATGTTAAATTACGAAGTTTACCTCTATCATATCATATTTTAGAGCATGTGACATACGGCGTTCCTTTTCTAGTTCCCATTCCTTGTACCAGTACCAAGACCCATATTGTTCGCATGTATGTTGTATATTGTGTTCCATTTGCTGTTCACACAAAATAGTCTGCGTTTTGGGTAATATTTTTTGATGAATTGTGTTTGAATGTGATCAATGGGATGGTAGGAACAGTGTTGAAATTGCATTTTTGGGATTATCATGATCTGATTCTACAAATTGGTGAATGGGTTTAACCTAAATGTTTCAGTCATGTATATAAAAGGTAAAACTTCTGACAGGAAATAAATTCAACTTTACAATATGGCTTGTCACAAGAAAAAGACAAAAATTTCAGTGTAGTTACAGTTGCACAATTCATTCTCTTAATCCATGATCAAATTGCAAGTTTGTCTTCAACCTCAGGTCGAAAGATTTAAATGATTAACCCACTGATATTGCTTTCTTTTTCTTGTTGAAGGGACAAGTTATACTCAACAGTCATACAAAGTTAGTGATATATTTCCTTTCAAATGGATCAATAAGAAGTGGAAAGAAGGCTTCTCTGTTACCTCCATGTCCACTGCAGGTAGCAGATGGGGTGTCGTAATGTCCCGAGCTGCTGGTTATTCTAATCAGGTACTCCATTATTGTTTTCTGTTACACCTAGCGTCAAAAACACTTACATAGTTTGTACTTTCTTTATAGGTTGTTGAACTTGATTTCCTTTATCCAAGTGAAGGAATTCACAGAAGGTGGGAAAATGGATATCGAATTACGTCAACTGCTGCCACTCCGGATCAAGCTGCATTCATACTGAGTACATCCAAGAAGAAATTGGAAGATGTAACGCAAGAAACTCTGCGGACATCAGCCTTTCCTAGCACCCATGTTAAGGTACCTTTGAATTCTTATGATTTTATTCTCCTTGCAGTTAGAACTGTGGATATAAATGGTTTCATTCTTCTAGCACGCTATGTTACATGGACTTGGGTGTGATTATCCGGTGCGGGTGCATGTCCAAGCATCAGATCTTCTTAAACTTAAAACCTTAAGATATTGGATATTCATTCAAAAGTTGGGTATGGGTAAGGTGATACATTTTTTTTTTTTTGACAAATAGGCTAAGGTGATACATGTTGAACACATATACATTGTATATTGTATAATAGTTTAGATAAGATGTAAATTATTAAAAATGTAAATCAAATTAAATGAGATTTAGAGGGTAGTCTCTAAACCTCGAGTTCCTTTCGAAGATGGGTCCAAAGGGCTCTGCCTAGGATGGGTTCTCGGTCATAAAAAAATGGTAGAATTTATATATCCCATTTGTGTTAGAAGCTAGAAATGTTTCTTTACTAGCAAATGTGATTATCTTCTTCTTCTTCTTCTTCTTCAAACATCATATAAAATTAGATGATCCAAGTGTCTAAATTGGGTACATGTGTCAGACATATATCCTAGACCCTTACACTTGTCATATCCAGTGGATATGGGTACACTAGGGGAAGTAGAAAAGTCCATTTAACACAGCTAGCACCCATGTTAAGGATCTTTCCACCATTATTTTGATTTGCGAAAAGAGGCATAATATGTGATTTTCCAAGAGCATCATTTATTGTTTGGGTGTTCATGGGCTGCTGTTGGTAGAGGACCAAGGCAGTTTACCAATCTTCTGAAAAATATGCTTTACTAAACCGGACATAAACTCAACTGAATAGATCCTCAATAAAACTAGATGTGGTGGTTACATAAATACCTCTCAATAATTAAAAGTGAGGACCAGTTGCATCACATGGGCTGAAGATTCATTATGTAGTTCGTTAAGGTTGTGTTTGGATCATCAATTTGGGCCTTTCTTTTGTCCAAATCCCTACCTAGATCGATGATCCAAACACAGCCTAAGTGAAAATTTGTTGGGAATTGACTGTAATGTTGTAATAGAAAAAAAAGCATTCAAGCGTTTTGACAATTGTACCTGTGCATGCATAGATATTTATGTTGGGCAGTCAAATGTTTTGGTAGAATTCTCTATATGAAGCACATACAAAGATGTGTGACATTTTCACCAAAAAAAAGAGTATCACACGTGCAAAATATTTAATTATATATATATATATATGGGTAAATTACACTTACACTCCCTGAGATTTGGGTTTAATGCATATCACCCCTGATGTTTGGAAAATTACATTAACCCCCTGTCATTGTAATTATTTAGACGGAATGAAAACATTGAACTCATACACTCTCTTTTTTTGCTTTACTTTACTTTCTCTCTTTTTTTTCCTTTCCTTTCTTTTTTTTTTTTAATGTAATTTCTTCTGTTTTTCTACTACGAGTTGTTACCTTTCATATAAGCAGGAGAGTTTGTGAAATGAGACTATTAACCACAGGAGTGGAAATGCAATTTCGAAAATGTCAGGGGGTGGGTAGTAATTGGACCAAACCTCAAGGGGTGTCAATGTAATTTACCTTATATATATATATTTTACGCTAGTGAAAAAATAAAAAATAGAAAAATAAAATAGGAAAGCGTGTCCCCAATGTGTCCATCTAACACCCCTAGCTTGTCTAACTGGAAAAAAAAGGAGGAAACTTTTTCCAGTATGTCTGAAATGTGCTGCCAGTATGTGATCTCCAGAGAGGTGTCAGTGCTTCGTATAGCTCTTTAGTGTAGTTTATAATAATTTTATTGATTTGTTTTATTTCCATGGCACCTATTTAAAATAATTTAAAAATAAAAATGAAAAATAAAAAATAAATTTGTAGCATGCAGTGACACTTGCTTTTGTCTTTGGCAGGATAAATGGTCAAAGAATTTGTATATTGCATCCATCTGCTATGGGAGAACGGTATCTTGAAGTGTAGGAACTGAAGAAACTGGTATGTTACCCTTCGTTCCAATGTTTTATGTATTATTTATTATTTATCAAACCTTACATTATATCACAATTTTATCAACGTCAAATAAATGGTTGATGCTAAGTTTGTTTCATGTTTAAAGCAATCTCAACTTCTTTTTATTCTGGTTTCATGCTTGCGATCCATTTGTATTTTTTTTAAAACTAAACCAAAGCAAGCCTTGTATTCTAATCAGATGGGGTTGGTACATGGATTATTTTTTGCCATTGTGCTCTATCAAAGGTTATTGATGAGGACAGCCAGAAAATAAATGTAAAGAAAAAGAACAGAAAACCACACCCAAGGAAAAAAAAAGAAAAAAGAAAAAAGAAATCCTAAATATCAATATTTTCAATTCAATATTTATGCCTAATACATTTTGACCTATTTATAGGCATCCAAGAAAACCATAACTAAAATTTTCCAAAATAAAAATTACAGTAATTAAAGACTAAATAAGATAATCAAATAAAACGTATTAAATTATTGATGAGAAAATAACTTCAAAAATAATTTCTGATCTTCATCCAATTCCTTTTTGTTCCATATCTGTTATATGTGCTGTTTAACTAAATAAATTCATATCCTTTGATCACATCAGTTTTATTACCTGTTGCATCTACAGATTTACGCTGTACATGAACAAAACATTTTAGCTGGCTCTCTATCAACTTATCTTCAATTAGTGCTACCTCCTATTTCGCAAATACTCATTTTTGTCTTATCTTTCCTACCACGCATCCATCTAAGCTTATGTATATTTTGTACCATGAAAAAATTTGGTATATTGCCAATTATAGTGAATATGCCTGAATTAAATTCACAAAGTATGCATCCTTTTGAATTTTTGGACTTTCAAATAAATCTTGTCTCACTATACCCATTACCTCAGATTTGCACAGCCCATGGCATCCCGTCTATACTGGCATTTACTGTTTCCATAGAACAGAGTTGGCAATAAATTCATATCCTTTGATCACATCACTTTTATTAACTGTTGCATCTACAGATTTTCATTGTATATGAACAAAACATTTTAGCCGGCTCTCTATCAACTTATCTTCAGTTAGTGTTACGTCCTATTTTGCAAATATACTCATTTTTGTCTTATCTTTCCTACCACGCATCCATGTAAGCGTATGTATATTTTGTACCATTAAAAAATTTGGTATATTACCAATTACAGTGAATATGCCTGAATTAAATTGATGAAGTGTGCATCCTTTTGAATTTTTGGACTTTCAAATAAATCTTGTCTCGCTGTACCCGTTACCTCAGATTTGCACAGCCCATGGCATCCCGTCTAAACTGGCATTTACTGTTTCCATAGAACAGAGTTGACGATATTTGATTGCAACCTTGAAGTGCTGCATCTATACCAATCTTACTTCAAATGAAAAATGGCTTATATATTTTTTGTAATTTCATTTAAATTATTCTTGTGATTTTTATAGACCATTTTAATATGCATAGGTTGGCTGCTTCTGGAAAAACCCATCACTGCCATTTTGAGGGCATAGATTAATAAAGCTGATTACAGAAGTGTAGAGTCGCTCAAACGTTGAACATATACAGGAGCTCAAAATGTGCCCGGTGTAATGGCCTACTTGTTCCTGTTTGCCTCCAGTTTGAAGAATGGTCTCTAAGATGCAGTTCAAAAGCCAACACGTCTATGGACTTTCCCCTAGATGTAAGGAAAGTGATCTTTTTTATTTTTATTTTTATTTTGTGTTCTTTTGGGTTTGGTTTATAACTCAGAAGAAAGAGCCCCATAGAGCCATGTCAAATTACAAAAATGTTTTGTTTGTGCAATTACCAACATATATACAAGTATATATATATAAATCTGAGTGGGTGCTGCACTAAAATTTCACCCCAAGATAATGTTATGTGGCCTTTCTAAGCACCAAACATCAATTGTCATAGCAATTTATTTATGGGTAAATTACATTGACCTCCCCAAGTAATGGAAAATTTACATATCAGTCCTCATCTACAATATTGATTTTAACGATGTTCATGGATGTGATGCAATTACTATATTATCCTCAGATATTTAGTAGTTAGATATATACAGAAGTCAAATGATAGAACTATTCTCTCTTTTACTTGATGAATTTATCTACTTACCCTCTCCACAAGGTGTGTTATTCAAACATGAAATATGAGCGTTTGGATGCATGCGATGTTTGGATATAAGAACAATCAAGCGTAAAATAGGTATGGGCCAAATTGTTATGGAATTTATACTGCAAAAGAGCATGATGTAATAATTATGTCAAAATTATAGTTACATGTGATTTATTCATTACTTGGTTGGAAGAAGTTCGTGTAATTTACACTTCATTTACAAAAGGAAATGCTGTAACTGCCTAATATGTGAGAAAGTGTATTGGGATTCTAACTATTTAACATTATTTGCATCTTAAAAACAGTATGGGTTGTCATTAAACTGACTCGTATAAACAGCTCGATCGCGGTCTGGGATTTTTGTAGCGTAGATTTGGCCTTGGATTCAACCAAAATATAACTTGGGGAGGACATGAGAGAAATTTGAAGTGCTAAAACTGTTCAAGCAGGATTGATATACTGAAGCAAATGTTCTGTTTCTCTGTTGTGTTGGTGATTGCTTCCTGCTCAGACAACCTCTCTCTCTCTGCGGGGGGACCGATTGCCTGGGAAAGTATCTAGAGTACTCGCTTAATATGAGCCTACACTTATAATTTTGGCATTACCTTTTTGACAATGACCACTGAAATTGCTTCAACTTGCCGAATACTAACAAATTTGGTTTGTTACAGTGTCAAAATCATATTTTAACAATAATTAATGCCCCAGACCCCCTGTACTTCCCCACCCCCAGTGACCTCCAGCCCCACGTGGGGGTGGGTGATTGGAAGAAAAGAAAAGAAAAGAAAAGAAAAAAAAAAAATTGGCCAATGAAATGCCAGTGGGGATGACCTCCACTGGGGTCCCTAGCATAGTAGTTTTAACAACATTGTTTTAATGGTGCAAATGTCATCTTGACAGATCCAAAACATTGCATATTTCTATCTATTGAATGGTTCACATCCAAATGATTGAATAAAAACTCTCTTGGCACAAATAGCATTGCTAAATGCCATTTTTTTGACAGACTACTCTTTCTTGGGTGGAACTACAGACAACTGGAATTGTTCATACAAGATCCTTCTACTCTCATCCAGTCGATGCCTTTAGATATATACCCACTTGGAATGTAATCCGCGTCATATGCTCCTATTAGAATATGGAATGCCATGAGATACATATAATAATTATAGGGTAAATTACAGACACTCCCTAAATTTGGATTTACATATCATTTTTTGACGCTTGAGAAATTACATTCTCACTCTTTTTGGTAGAAAAACAGAAGAAATTATATTTAAAAAAAAAAAGTAAAGCAAAAGAAAAAAAAAGCATAAGAAGAAAAACAAAGCAATAAAAGAGAGCGTATAAATTCAATGTCTTTTTTATACCAACGTTAATTTCGTTTAAATAATTACAATGACAGGGAGTCAGTGTAATTTTTCAAACATTAGAGAGTAATATGTATTAAAGTCAAACATGAGTGGGTGATATATATTAAACTCAAATCTTAAGGGTGTAAGTGTAATTTGCCCATAAGTATAGCATGGGTACCTCTGTCTCACACACATACATATATATGTATATTTGTTTATAAAAAATCCAAATTTGTATAAAGTTGTCAACGATTTAGGTGCATCATTTACTGGGTCAAAACTGTGCCAAGCCAACCCTAATCCATGATCAACCAGTGGTACATTGATTGTTCTATTTTTCCAGTTGTACCTGTCTCAATTGAATATTTGTAAAGATGTGACGTGTTTGTATCTAAGAGTTTGTTTGGCATGAATTAAAAAAAGTTTATTTATTTATTTATTTATTTTTTTTAGGCTATATAATTTTTTTTATTATTTTTTTACACATCTTTTTGTAAAAAATAAAAAAGAACACTTATTTAAATCATTTCAAACAATTTCTAAATTAGATGCTTAAATTCTCTATTTTTTTTAATATAATTTTTGAAGAACAAAAAGCAGTAAAAAAAATTGTGATGTGGACAAGAGTCAAAATCTCTTTCACTTAATTTTATTTAATTTCAAGTACATTCGTAATAATTTAGGATTTTTATATCAAAATATCCCACAAGTTATCATATCCCATTTAGAAAAATCTAACATTTGGACACATCTGCACTTAACGAGTCTATTTAACTTTCATTTGGATGTGAGTTGATTTTTTAATTATTTTAATTTAGGAATAAAATATTTCATTTGGAATAAATATTTTTAATTTTTGTCAAAGAAAAATAAAATAATTATAATTTAAATGTAATATTTTATTCTATTTAAATAAAATAGCCAATCCATTCAAACAAATAAAATAAAATAGCCAATCTTATATCATATGAGTATTTTAACTCAAATAAACGTGCCAAACATAACCATACCAATGGTCAACCATATACCCAGCTAGCCAATGTGGACCATTTTAGTCCTCAAAAGCTGCCCAACCACTTGCATTGGACCACATGCTCATATTTACTCATGTGTACATGACACATACATACCTATAGTTCTTGAGTTGCATATCACATATTCTCTCCAGAAGGAAAAACCTTTGTTCTAAGCTTCACTAGTAGAGAAAGGGTTTTTTGCGTCGACTTTTTGTCGTCGCAAAGTAAATGGACATCAGTCACTGGTGCAACTCAGGTACCAGAAGCATCCGGCTAGGACGGCGCTATGCCGAGCTTGAGCCAGCAAACTTGTCGGTCCCTGTAAGATCACGGAGGCCGATGTGGAAGTTGCTGTGGAGAAGGTTCTTGAAGGAGAAGAGGAAGATGTTTGACTGTTCAGTGCATATGCAAGTCCCTTATGATGAAGACACTTATGCACAGAATTTTGATCAAGGGTTGATATGGGATGAGACTGATGGGCTCTCTAGGTCCTTCTCTGCTCGTTTTGCTGATCCCTCTAGGATCCTTCTCAAGAAAAGAATGGTGTAAAGAGTTTGTTTTGATGTTTGTTTGTGGAAGCTTAGTTTTGATTTCCATAAATTTTGATATATGATTACATGTATAGGATTCTCTATCACTAACGCTGTGTTTGGTTAGAGGATTTGAGAAGGAATTTAAAACGGAAAAAGAAAAAGGTGTATAAAATTAGGTGAAATATAGATATGCTTTATTCATATTTTACCTACCTTTTCCATTTCAGTTTCAACATAACATAAATCTCTTTGTCTTTCCGTTCTGAAACATCCATATCCATTGGATCATGTCTTTGAGATTTTTGCAGCTCAATTTTTTATCTTTTATTTTTTATGATCTAATAATCGTGTGTGTTTAGAAATAGTGAGTGTTTAGAAATAGAGAGATGTGGGGACAGAAAATCCTTAGCATTTGTTAGATTGATGTCCATCCATTTCGTTTGCTTATAGTTCATGTACAAATTAGTTTTAATTAGATAACTTTAGCTAAAATATTATATATATATATATATATATATTTTTCTTGTCTATGGTCCCATGTTCTTCTCTCTTTCTTCCTCATGTTTCTTCTTTTTCTTTGGTTTAGTATTCAACTCTCTTGAACTGGTTCCTCTTCCTCATTCTCTATGATGGTTGCAATGAAGAGTTGGGTGGTTTGTGTAGAGGGAGGGAAGGAGGAGGAATACCCCCATAATGTCTGGTAAAGAAACACTCCATTCACCTAAAGCAGCTCCATTCACCTAAAGCAGTAGGGGTGGGCGCGGGTCGGTTGCGGCCACGGAACCTCCAATCCGCCATCCGTCCGCCAGATCGCCTTTATCTGAAAGTCTCTAATAATATTCCTTCAAATTGAGAAGCATTGTTATGAAGAGTTGGGTGGTTTGTGTGGAGGGAGGGAGGGAGGAGGAATACCCCCATAATGTCTGGTAAAGAAACACTCCATTCACCTAAAGCAGCTCCATTCACCTAGAGCAGCACACAGTTGAGCCGAGCTTTGTAGGACTCGAGCTTGGGCTGTTTGTTTTGCTGAGCTTGAAAATTTAACTCGAGCTCGGCTCAAAAATTAATCTAGCTTTGGTTACTAATCAAGTTTGAGCTCAGTTTGAAGCTAGAAAATGAATTTTTATTTTTATTATTTTTATTTATGTTATTTAATATATAAATTATATATTTAAAATATTATGTACACACAATTTTACATTATTTAAATAAAAACATAAATGAACTCTTATTCGAGTTTAAATTCGGCTCCTTTTATTAAATAAGTCTAACAATTTAATTTAAATTTATTTATTTACTTAATGAATCGAGCCAAGCTAAGTTTGTCGAATCATTGGTAGGCCTACATTCACTGGAATGTACCCTTTCTTTTCTTTTCTTTTCTTTTCTTTTCTTTGAGTACCTCATTACAATTGTTGTTGTTTGTAGAATTTGACAAGAGAAATAAGTATTCTGACCAATATGAAAAACTAAATCTAGAAAAATTGCAGCCATATGTGAGAAATTCTATGATGAGATGTGAGTACAGTTTAATTTGAATTTATTTATTTACTTAATAAATCGAGCCAAGCAAAGTTTGTCGATTCATTGTTAGGCCTACATTCACTGGAATGTACCCTTTCTTTTCTTTTCTTTTCTTTTCTTTTCTTTTCTTTGAGTACCTCATTACAATTGTTGTTGTTTGTAGAATTTGACAAGAGAAATAAGTATTCTGACCAATATGAAAAACTAAATCTAGAAAAATTGCAGCCATATGTGACAAATACTATGATGAGATGTGAGTGATCCAATTGTTCTCAGTTTTTTTTTACTTTATTCACGGCAAAGTTGGGATGCTTCAACAAGAAGATTGTTAAAATTGGGATTTTATATGGAATTATTGAGAGAGACTTGTGAATTGAATCATAGAATCCGATTGAAAATGACAATATTTTACTTTTAATGCAAAATTATTAATAATAATGTATGTTAAATAATTTTAAAATCTTTAAAAATAATAATAAATTGGACATTCGGTTCATAAATCTAATTTTGAATTTTGTTTGCTAGAGGTCTAGGTGCTCAACTATTTTGTCCATAAATACAAGTTTAGATAAAATGGCTAAAATACTCCCATGTATATATATGCTCCATACCTAAACCAAACCCTAACATCCTCTATTACAAATCGTCCCTCCCTCTCTCTCTCTCTGCTTTCCCTTGCTGCCAATCGTCGCCGTCTACCCCCCATACCTCCTTATCTATCTGTTTCTCTTTCTCTCTCTTACACTCCTAGTATGGATTGGGGGCAGTTCCGGTGATGATCTCTTGTCGTCGTTTTGGTCTTTCGTAGTGGACAATTTCAGATCTGAGCGATGCCATACATATCATAGGCATGTTCATCGCAGCTCATCAGATCGCTTTAGATATGAGATCATAACCTCAGATATGAGGTCATCGCCTTAGATCGCCGCCTCTCTCTCTCTCTTTCTCTCCTAAACACCACCGAGAGGTCTGATATGCGATGGATCTGCCATATTTCAATGCTTCTCGCAGTTGGGACTCTAGAGACGAATGTCAGAACCTGAGAGAAACGTCCGTGAGAACGAGTACGCCCATGTCGCGAATATCAGATCCGTACAAGTTGACTTGGAAGACGAGCTCTCATTTGCAATCGTAGACTATGAAGCCATCGTCGGCAAAGAAAACAAAGGTTTTGAAAACGGTGAGATGGGTTTTTTCTTCGTATATGAATCCATCTTCAATAACAACACCACCTTTCATTTCTAATTCACAATCTTTCAGGTTTTTGAAGATTTTCGGTTCAATCTCTTTGTGGGTATGTGTGGCTGTGAAATATATCTGTTAGAGTAAGAGACAGATCGATTTTCTTCTTCTTCAAGTTTCTGAGCAACATAGATTCAACTCTTTTTTTTTTTTTTTTAGTTGTTAATTGTTGTTGTTGATGATGATGATGATGATGATGATGATGATGATGATAATGAAGAAACATATTGCAACAGGTAGTGGTGAATGAACAGATAAAAATAAAAAAATGAACAAATATACTTATCAATGTGGATGTACTGTATTAATTTCAATAGATAGGTATAAAAATAAGAGAGAGGAAGAGAGAAAGATTGCAATAGATAATGGTTTGGTGTATTTTAACATATAATAAAATTGAACAGATAATAACACTTGGGCAGATAGATTTAAACAGATAATACATTTGAACAAATATTTGAATACATAAAAGAAAAAATGAACAGATAGTTAAAAAAAATTAAATAGATAATGAAATTTGAACAGATAAGAATAAAAATTGAATAGATAGTCAAAAAATTTGCATAGACAAATATAAATTTAAACGGATTGATATAAATTTAAATGGAGAGATATAAATTTGAACAGATAGTCAAAAAAATTAAACAGATAAAAAAAAGTTAATAGATAAATTAAGAGGTAAAATTAGAAACAAAATATCCTTTAAAATAAATAAAAAGATTTCTTACCAAACTATTTCACAAATGGTGAACCTCTTACTAATAAAAAATATCTATTAAATCTAATACCTTATACCTTCCTTAAATTGGACTTTTTAACAATTTTCTCAAATAAATTTAGTGTAATACATTTTGTATGTTAACATAAATTAAAGGAGACGTTCGGAGAAGTTTATAGTCAAATTATTTTATATAGATACACATATATGTAGATATATAAAAAATAAATAATAAGGAAAACAAAGAGTTGATAGGACTGCGATTGAGTAGAATGAGGATTCTTGTGCGTAAACAATTTTATGGTTAGGATGTAGTTACTTTAAAATCTTACAAAATTTAAAATGTTAGTGCAATTTACATCGTTACCCAACTGGGGCTGTAGAACCCCCAGATGGAAATTTTGATAACCATCCGCACCGCTTTGGAGCATTTCTAATTAAATCTTTAAATTTGAAGATGTTATTTATTTATTTTTATTTTTTTATTTTTGGACAGAAGTGTCAATTTAACATCTTTAAAAACAAACACTTCATCTAATATGTTGAATTTTTCATTTCATTATTTTAATATTTTTTCACTTTGTATTTCAAATCTTTGGATAAGAAACCCATTATGTGGGTTCCAGATCGAAAAAAGCATGATAATTAATAATATTTTTTATTTTTTATTTTTTTGTAAAAATAATTTTTATTAAAAAATATTTTCTGTCAAAACAAAGGGAGTGTTAGCAAGAAAACAATGATTAGGATGTAGTGACTTTAAAATCTTACAAAATTTAAAATTTTAGTGCAATTTACATCGTTACCCAACTGGGGCTGTAGAACCCCCAGATGGAAATTTTGATAACCATCCGCACCGCTTTGGATCATTTCTAATTAAATCTTTAAATTTGAAGATGTTATTTATTTTTTTATTTTTGGACAGAAGTGTCAATTTAACATCTTTAAAAACAAACACTTCATCTAATATGTTGAATTTTTCATTTCATTATTTTAATATTTTTTCACTTTGTGTTTCAAATCTTTGGATAAGAAACCCATTATGTGGGTTCCAGATCGAAAAAAGCACGATAAATAATATTTTTTATTTTTTATTTTTTTGTAAAAAATAATTTTTATTAAAAAATATTTTCTGCCAAAACAAAAGGAGTGTTAGCAAGAAAACATGGATGGGTTGTGTTGCCTATAAAATAAGAATTTTACAATTTAAATTAATTTAAATTTAAAGAAATATTTTTATCCAAAATTTTGATGGTTTGATCCACACCTCTCTATTTTCTAGTTCTTTTATTAGTCTCTTGGCTCTTGCTCACATTGAGATCAAAGGAAAATGGAGGTAAAGGGGATTGAGAGACAAGAGATCCTCAAAGACATTCTTGAAGAAGAGCGATTTGTGTAGAGAGAGAGAGAGAGAGAGAGAGACACACACGTGGTCAGGGCCGGCCTTGAGGGGCAAGCAAGAGAGGTATGCGCCTTGGCCCCTAAATTTGGACTGAAAATAGTAGCCCCAAATATAATTTTGTATTTTAGATATAAAAAAAGGCCTAACTACTATGGCCCCGTTTGTTTTGGGAGATAGAATGGAGGAGATTGATAGTGAGGGGATTAATTAATAGTGAGGAATTGTTAAATTATTTTTATATAAAATAATAAAACAAATAAAAAATATAAAAATTAAACATTAATATTTAAAAAAAAATTCCCAATATATAAAAAATAAAAAATAAAAAAATTTCTAATCCTCTCACTATTTTTCTAATACCATCTCTACATTCTCCTTACCAATCCCGATTCCTCCTCCTTACTAATCCCAATGGATTACTAGTCCCCTCCATATCTCTCAAAACAAACACCCCTCCTCACTATCAAACCCAATCCCCTTCCTATAACCTCAAATAAACGGGGCCTATAGGCCCAATTGAACATGGGGCTCCAAAAAAAGCAACAAGATTAGATTTTTATTTTTTTTAAGTATTTGTAATGATTACTTCCTATCTTAATATATGAAAGTAAATTTTTATTTATAATTTTAATGATTATATGTACAAGTAAATTTTTTTGTGACTACAAACAAATAAAAAAGTTATAATTTATCGTTTTATCTATAAATTTTTTTTTTTAATATAAGGAGACTCCATTTCCGAAGTTCGCGTTAGGCCTCATAAATCTTAGGATCAGCCCTGGAGGTGGTAGGTGGTGGTCGTCGTCGGTGGTGGATGGTGGTCGACCGTGAGAGAGAAACAGATTCGACGGTAGGCGAGAGAGATGTAGCAAGGACAGTGAGAGAGGTACTCTGGAAAATGAGTGAGAGCACTAATTAGTGCTATCACTAATGATGTGGCAGTGGGTCCCACCAGGAATGATTTGATACTTTGGCCTTGGTGTTGTATTTTTTTTTTTTTATTGAGTGTCATGTCATTAGTGATCTTTTAGAACTCCAAAATTAGTGGTTTCTATCATTATTGGAGGTAATTTTGAGTGTTTGATTTTCTGATTCAATGTCTTTTCTTTTCTTAGCACGTGAAGCCCACACACGTTTTTAGGCAGTTTGGGCAAACAAAAGAGTAAGACTTTCTACCTCATTCAGGCAATTTGGATGGGCATAAATTCGGTTGATGTAGCAGTATTTGATAAATCTAATATATTTCTTCTGTCATGTCTAATTGAAGAGCAATGCTAAAATTTTAAATGAATTACAATTGTTGTACACAATATTCACATAGACCCATATAAGTCTCTCCACACATAAATATTTGATAAAATATTTAATAATTTATTAGAAGCATCAATAATTTTGCTAATTTAATACTAAAACAATATGGGGAGAACAATATTCAATGTTACGTAGACCTAGACAAATGACAACCCACCTAAGAATTTGGATAGCCACATCAATTGGGAACTGTATTAAACACATTTTTTTCAATGAAAAATATTACTATAAATTTATAGTTTTTGTAATTTTTTTCAATAAGTAAATATTTTTCTTAATTTGTGTAATCGTACTTCAAATCTAGCAAGCCTAGTCAATATTGTACGGGTGGTTGAACAGTCAGAAGATTCATCACTTAAGTCCGTTTGGCAAGTTAGTTTTGGGCTATTTTAGCCACAAAAGATAAAATAGGTTATTTTAGTCATAACAAACAAAACATCACATTCAACCCATAATTATTACACTCTTCTCTCACAAAAAAAGTCAAAAAAGCCAAAAAGTTAAAAAGTCATTCCCAAACCAAGCTTTTTAGCTCAGGCTAAAATAGCCAAAAAAAATTAAAAGCCAAAAAATCAACCCACTTCCCAAACGGAGGTTATAGATTATTTGGTTTAGAGTAGTTTTTTTGATCATTACAAGTTTTTTATTTTTTATTTTTTTGTTTATTTTAATAAATTTTATACTTTTTAGATGTATTTAAAAAATAAAATATTCATGAAAATTATTTTAAAAATTTAATAAATACAAAAGAATACATATATGCAAAGTTTTAGAGAATTTTCTAATTCACCTTGTTTGGTTTACACAGTTTCTCTAAAAATTGAGTTTTTTTAATCAAATCTTAAATATTTTGCGTAAATTTTTTTATTTTTTAAATATACCTAATCTATAATATTTGTGATTTTTTTTTAAAAAAAAATTCAACAAATACAAAAAATATATAAAATAATAGAAAAAATTAGTACATTTTCGTTATTTTTTAAATATACCTAATCTATAATATTTGTGATTTTTTTTAAAAAAAATTCAACAAATACAAAAAATATATAAATAATAGAAAACATTAGTACATTTTCGTAATTTGTTGTATTCAATGAATTTTTTAAAGATTTTTGTACAAAATTTATACTTTTCAATATATCATGATTAAGTGGATCTAAAAAGTAAAAATAAAAAATTAATTAAAAAATTGAAAAAATTATTAAAAATACAAAAATACGAATTGAAAATTGAAAATTTTATTTTTTTAAATTTCAAACTAAACAAAGTATTGTTGTTATTATTATTATTACAAGGTGATAGAAAAATTTAATACTTTAATACTTTAATAATTAAATATCATAAATTTTATCATTGATTTGAATTTTTTTTTCGAGCACTGCTGGGACCCCAGCACCCCACCTCCATGTGGGGGGCTGTGAGAGCATGGTGAAAAAAAAAAAAAAAAAAAAATTTTCAGACAATCAAAAATTAGTAGGAGTGGTAGAAATCACCCCACTGGGGCCAAGGCATTTTCCTTTTTTTTCCTTTCAAATTTACGCTAGATTGTTTTTTCACCCTGACTTTTCCAGGAAAAGTGTCCAAACATTAATAAAGAAAAGGAGTGTCATCCAACAAACATTAATAAAGAAAAGGAGTGTCATCCAACCATTATCCTATACTTTCATCAAGTGATTTGCATTTTCTCGACTGCCAAATTATGTCAACTTTGTCATTTTATATAAGGCAATTGCTAAAATTAGCATGTGGTTTTGATTGAACCTCAAAAAGTAAGCACTACCGGAAGCCAAATTTGAACCATTTTCTATGGAAGCAGTTCAATTACATCATTTTTATATTTTTTTCAATACTTTATTTTGGACTAAGGAATGCTGCTCTAATTAAGTCACAACAATGATTTGTGGTGTTTCAGTGGAGGCTTTTATTAAGTCTTTTTCGATAATCCAAACCGTTCATATTATAAGATTTGTTAAATAAATTTTTCATGAAAAAAATCAAATTGATTGGAAATCTATAGCTTTATAACAAGAACACATTTATTTTTTTAAAAATAAACGGTTAACATGATCTTGATAATTTTTGTAAAACAATTTGAATTGGATCAAAGGGTTGCGGATTTCTGATTAACTTGATTTTTTGTATAAATAATATACCCAAAAAACCTTACAATATGACAGTTCAGATTATAAAAAAAAACTCAGAAAAACTCCCCACCGAAACACCACAGAACCTTGTTGTGACTTTAGTCACAGCAGGATCGCCGAATCCCTTTATTTTATGGGTTCAAAAAACCCACAAAAGTGATCTAAATCATTTATTTTTAAGTCTCGAAGAGAAAAAATATATATAAAAAAATGATTTAATTAGACAATGATAGACAGATTAAGGTAGTGTTTGATAAAACTAAAAATTAAAAATTGAAAGTTTAAAATTAAGTACTGAAAACTAAATATTAAATTTTTTAAAACTGAAAAGTTGTTTGATAAATTTTTTAGTGTTGAACTAAAACAAATTATTTGATATACGCAAGATCAAATTTAAAATTTATCATTTTTAAATTATATCTTTCAATTTCTATATTACAACGGTGAGATAGTGATGGTGGTGGTGGTAGTATAGGTCGCGGAGGCAGGGCCGGCCTTGAGTTTCCGGGGGCCTACGGCGAACTAATTTTTCGAGGCCTTTTTAGATATTTATAAAAAATAAAAATAAAAATCACTTTGTTTGGTTTAAAGTTTTCAAAAATAATTGTCTAAGTTTGCAATTCGTATTTTTTTATATATTTGTATTTGGTAACATTTTTTTTAAAAAAATATAAATATTATAGTTTTTAAGCATACCTAAATTAGATGCATCTACAAAATAAATAAATAAATATTGTGTAAAATATTTTTAAAAAAATACTAAAAAAACACATAATTGGGCCATAAAGAGAAAAAAAAATAAGCCACACAAAATTAGGCTGATGACTAATATATGTACATATATATTTTTTAAAAAAAATACTAATAAACACATAATTAGGCCATAAAGAGAAAAAAAAATAGGCCACACAAAATTAGACTAATAACTAATACATATACATAACAAAATTAGACTAACGACTAATATATGTGCATATATTTTATATTTTATTTTTTTAATTGGACTAACAACTAAAAATTATAAATATTTTATAATTGGGCCTTTTATCAATTTGGCCAAATAAATTTTTTGAGGCCCCATTTAAAATGGCCTAAATTAATTAAACAGAATAGGCCATTTTAAATTTTTAATATAGTGCATGAATAAATTTGGGGGCCTTTTTTTGGATCTAATTTTTGGGACCCTAGGCACAGGCCTCACCAGCCTTAGCCCAGGGTCAGCCCTGCGCAGAGGTGGCGATGGCAACGACGGTGGTGGCTATGACGCTAATGGCAACGATGGTGGAGGCAAAAGAATAGTGGTTAGTAATGGTGGAAAGGTAATGTAGTGGAGGTAAAATGAGGAGGTGATAGTGATGATGGTGATGGAATGATAGTGATGGTTATAGCAACAGTTGTGGAAAAGAAGGGTTGTTATAATTGTTGAAGCCATGATAAAAGGTGGGGTAGTAGTATTGGCGATTGTGGCGATGTTGGTGCTTATTACGACAATAGCAATAATGATAGAAGTGATGATAGCTGTAGTAGTGATGGAGGTGGTAGTAATTGCAGTGGTGGCATGATGATGGTGGTAGTGGTGGCAGTGGCAGTGGCAGTGATAGTGGTGGTGGCAACGGTAGTAATGAAGTTATAACGATGTATGTCAACACTTACGCGTAAATATTTATAAATTCAGTTAGCATTAATTAAGTAAGTTTTCAATCACTTAAAATATTCTTAAGTTTTAGTTTGCATTTTAAGAGTTACTTAAAATTTTAAGTGATGTTATTTATGGTTATTAAACATGTTTAATTAATTTTCACTTAATACATTCAGTTTTAAGTATTAAATTATTATCAAAATTATCTAACTAATCGTATTTATATTTTAAAATGAAAGAAAAATTAGTCTACCATCCTTCTCTAAGGCCAAGTTTGGGAAGACTAAATAAGTACACTTTTTGACTTTTTATGAAATATGGGTTGGATTTGGGTTGGGTTTAAAGTGATGTGTTAGAGAGGGAATGTGACTTAAATAAGATGATGTGACTTAAATAGGATAGTGACATTTTGACTTTTTGAATTTTTTTGAGGATGCCAAACTTGGCCTAATTTTTAGTAATGGGAGAGATCCACAATATATACATATATATATATATATATTGTAGCCTAAGGTCCTTCACCTCAATACCTTTATATCACACCTACACTCTCATTCTCTCCATTCTCTCTCTAGGGTTCCAGATCTCTCCACAACAGTAATTTCTCTCTCTTCCTCTACTACCATTGGTAGTTGCCTCAAGCTCTCTCAACGTGTGTACTACTGGTCCCACCTTAGATGCGACACATCAGGCATCGAACCAGCCCTTCAAACGACGCTATGTTGGTATCGCTCATCGCTCAGCTCTCATTGCTAGACGCTCGATCAAAGAACACGATCCTATGCTCGGCTTTGCCGATGTCGATCAGGATTTTTGGCATGACGATTGGCGCAGTAAAAAATCAAAAAGTTATCCCAAACATATTAATTTTTTTTAACATTATATTTTAACTAAAAAATCACAAAATTACTAAAAAAGTTTGTTCCTAAACAAGGCCTCAATTTGAGTAAATGGACTAACTCAAATTCAAGCATACATTTGAGTTGGAGCATTTTCAATTCTCAATCTGTTTTTGTGTATGTGTTTGTTGAAGGTGCCTGAAATTGCTCTATGAAAAGAGACAATTTTTCCTGGTTTGATTAAAATACAGAGAAAATTATGAGAAAATTATAAAAAATTAGTCAAAACACAGAGAAAATTATGAGCAAATCATAGAGAAATTTCAAAACACACAAAAATTTGTTTGTGTTTTGAAATTTCTTTAGGTTGAATTTTCTCTAAATCAAAATTTTTCTGAAAAAATGTTGGGAGACCCTAATTATTATAAAAATATTAGACATTTTTTATATCCTATAAAATCTTAATATCAGGACGTTGAAAAAAATTCGCCTATGATGAATCTTTAAGGGCAGAAGAAGAAAGTTGTTAATGGGCTGAATGTTAGGCCCAAAGTGACAACCTTTTGGATGGTTGTTGGATTGTGAAAAAGTTGAGCATATCATTGCGTCATGTAATGCTACCACAGTAATGGACCGAATTTCTGTCCAAAAGCAATGCTAAAAATAATTTAAGCATTGAAAATTTTAGGAGAAATATAAGATAAATAGGGCTAAGCATAAAACTAGAAAAAATCGTAAATTGATTCGTTTTAGATTAAATCGTATAGTTTGATTTGGTTTTCTTAATATATGATTTAGTTCTAATTTTTAAATTAGGCGAACTGTACTTCACGGTTCAGTCTATAGTTTTATAGTGACGAATTCAGTTAGAACCAAACCAGACCGTTTAGATTATATATAATTTGTTGCCGAATGTAAATACTAAAATATTTTATTATTATCAAATATATATATATAAATTATAACTCTCTGCTGTTATAAGTATATTTTTGTATAGTGGTAGAACTAATATTAAATAATCATGCAAACAATTTTTAAGTTGGGAATAAAATTTTGTGAATAATGATAATATTTTTAAAATTCATGATTCCAAATGGAACTGAACCGTGGTTTATTGGTTCAGCTCGGATTGGTTTTATGGATTGGTTTGGTTCTGAATTTGATAAAACCATAAATAATGGATTGGTTTTGATTTATGGCTAAACTGAACCAATCCAAAGTATAATCACCCTTAGACCATCTCCAACGCTTCACCAAACTTGGCATCAAATTTAAAATTTGGTGAAAAAGTCACTTTTTTGAGCTCCAATGGTTTCACCAAATCGATATCAAATCGAGAATTCACCAACCTTTTACCAAAATGAGAACATGCGCAGCATTTCACCAAATCACTGTTCCTGACCGTTGGGGGAAACCAACCGGTCGACCACTAAAGGGTTCAAACAGTTCAAAAAAAAAAGTTCAAACAGTTAAAAAAAAAAATTTTTTTTTGCCTTACCAGTCGACCAACCGGTCGATCGGGCGGTCGACCAACTGGTCGTCCCAAAAAAAGGTTCAGACAGTTCGCTGAAAAGGTTCAAACAATTAAAAAAAAAATTTTTGCCTTCACCGGTCGACCAACTGGTTGTCCTGGCGCAGATTTGATGAAAATTTGATTTGATGAACCATTGGAGCCCTCCGTATCAGAATGAGAAAAAAGTCACTTCTCAGATTTGATAAAAATTTTGATGAACCGTTGGAGATGCTCTTAGAGATAAATAACAATCATTGTAAATCAGTATAGTACAAAAGGGTATACATAAAAAGTTTAAAACTTTAGGGTCATCTTATTACACAAATTTTTTTTTTTAGTAGGGTGTAGCATATATAAGTTATATTATTTATAGTGTTGATTACTACAAATGTCATAACTAATTTTTTTTTTCAATCATAATTTTAAAAAATAATAATAATTAAATATCATATAAAGTGTAACTAAATACGAATGCGAAGGTCGATGTGGAAGTTGTGGAGATCGGTTCTTGAAGGACAAGAGGAAAATGTTTGACTGTACAGTGCATATGCAAGTGTCTTATGATGAGAACACTTATGCACAGAATTTTGATCAAGGGTCGATGAGCTTGATGGGCTCTCTAGGTCCTTCTCAGTTTGTTTGGTTGATATCCCTCACGGATCTTTCTCAAGAAAGGATTGGTTTAAAGAGTTTGTTTGTGGAAGCTTAGTATTTGAGAGGGAGATTTTCATCGGACTAGTGGGCCGGCCAGAGCCCAATAAGGCCCAAAGCTTAGGACCTAGTAATGTGAGGGAATCTCACGCACTTGGACCAAAGCACAAGTGATGGGTCGAGCAGGGCAATGCGTGATCGGTGAGGACTTTGGGTTGGGAAGGAAGTTTACAAGGCTAGAAAGCATCTAGCTTAGCTCAGATGCTCAGTCCATAACTCGGTTGCCTTTGGCTTGAGATAAGTGAGGAATGGCTGAGTGTAAACGAATACAGGGGCAACCGGGATGAATGGGTTAGCTTGGCCCAATTGTGGTTTGAGAATTGGATAGGCTTCATCTGTGTAGACCTACAAGGTTAGGGTGCTTAAGGATATGATTTATCCTTACAAGGTAGGCTCCTAATGGTTTGTGTTATGAATGGAAATTACAAACCTACTAGGACTCTACTAAGTTGGAAACATATAAAAGTCACAGAGTTCATCAACAATAGGGTAATGAAACTTTAAACACTCAAACTCTTAGCACTTTCCTTGATGTTGATCTTAAAGCTAACTTAGGCATCGAGGGGGTTTTTTTGGCACACACCTGCCGGTAGTCATTTGATCTCCGTTTTGTAGATTAAACGGTGTTGTTCACAAAGATCTGAGTTCGATCACGAGATGTTCACGTATGGAGAAATTCAGAGTCCTTACAGTATTGATGTCTATAATTTGTTATATAAGATTATTGATATGGAATCATCTGTCTCCAAATCTTTGTATCCCTATATCTCTTTATTTTATAGCGCTCGCACCCATTGTGTCATGTTTCAAGATTATTAATGATTGCAACCGTTTTAAAACAGAAAGATTTAGGGAAAAAGGATCCTTCATATTTATTAGATTGATGTCTACACATTTAATTTGCTTATATTTATTCACGTACATATTAATTTTAATTAGAGAAAATTCTATAATAACCACCTAAAAAAAGGTGTATACTATATGCTTTAGTTATGAACTTTGTAATTTTTGTTATGACTCATTGTAATATTGGTTATGACTTATTTATTTATTTTCATTTTGTTGCCAAGATTGTAGGATGTTAGTTTGCTAGTAAAGTTAGATTACAACTAAAGGAGTTGATGTTACTCCATCAGTTTGAACCCCTAACCTTACCCTCATCACACTATAAGGTGTGGCTACGAGATATTGTGGTTGTTATTTTAGTTATGACAAAAGAGGTCTTTGGTTATACCTTAAGGGGTGTTTGATTATAACACATTGTGGTGTGGTTATGACTTAATTATAACCTATTGTTTTTGTAATTTTGGTTATGACCAAAGAGGTGTTTTGTGAGGCCCTTGAAAATTTTATTTTCTTAAAAGTCCCTTACTTTTAAATTAATCCTTTGAAGTCTGTCAATTTCTTAATTAATTGCAATTTTAATCATAGGATCAAAATACATGCGCCAACTGAAAACTCGCAAATCCTAATCGGTTTCGGTAACTTAAGAATCATTTCTAAATCCTAATACTAATTAATTGACTCCTTAAATATAGAATTACCACTTGAAAACTCTAGATTTTTTTCAATTTTCATTATGTTTGTTGGTTGATAGCGTTTTTATTCAAAACAAGAAATTCAAACCGAATTAGATTCTCTAAACCTAATTTAGTTTAATTCTATACTAAAATAAATGTTTCAATTCATAAATTAAACCCAAAGTCCTCACATTTGTATTAAATCACAAATTGACCCCAAACTAGTACTAATACATATATATATATATTTGTACCTTTAAACCTATTTTATAAACTATATTTTGAAAATTTCAACAATTGTACACAAGAAAAAAAATAAAATAATTCCCTCAAATCTCCCCCACTTGGCCGGCCACCCTAGGAAAGAGAAATGAATACAACTTTTCAAACATAATTCATGAATTCATGAAAAAAGTTTGCTAGTACCCCTAAAACATGAAACTTTGCTTTCACCCTAAGTTCAATCCTAACCAAAGTCTAACTAGATCATGACTATTGCATAATTAGGGCCTCTAATCATTCACTATTTCATTAAGTTCCAAGTAAATTGAAAATATCCAATCCATTTCCAACCAATGGGTACTTTAGACCTTTTTATAGACACCCTATTTTTGACCGCCCATAAGACTTGAGCGCCTTAGATTGACCACTCGATGATGGAATGAAATGCTGTGCAAACGTTCGATTTCTTCAGCAAGAAGCCTCGATTTTGAGTTTCAGAGCCTAAAAACCTTGCACCTCCTTTAAGCCAAAACCTAATTTGTCCAAACCTGACCACCTAGAGGCCTGCTGGCCAACAGGTGGCTTGCTGGCCGTCCCCTACTTGGCCAGCCAGCCAGGTTTCCTAGCAGAACAGATATTTGTTGCCAGTTATCCCCCCATATGCATGCACTACACCAACTGGCTCAATACAGACATTTCCAAGATAACAATGTGTTTTTCTATATATACTTGACCATCCCTTATGGTTTTAAGTTAGAAAAAATTCTCAAGTGCCCAAACCTTGCAAAATACTCTCTCTCTCTATGTTGCAATATACATACATTCTACATACACTTCCACATAGGGTGAGCCAAAGCCCAGTAGAGATACTTTAACACAATATACTAATCTTAACGAAGTCATAAAGTGAATGCATATGCATGCCATTTGTCAAACGTTTCACATTTTCATCTCAAAACAATGCAATGCCAGATTATACAGCAATTCATGAAAATAACCTTTTGTATTAGAAAACATGGCAGTAGATACAAACACTGGGAATCTTTGGGTAGTAGGCTACACAAGTACCACCAAAGCCATTTAACCAATATTAACTGGAAGGATCAGTACCTAAACCACGTGGGTTTCTAGACTTTCACCAAAAACACACAGGCCAACATAATAACCATAGCCACAACCCCTAACTAGATTCACCAAAGTATTCACCTATTTTTCTCAAAACAATACATTTTTAATGCTTAAGTATGAAACGATGCTCAATGCAAGATGTATGAGTAATTAGTTTTAATTCACCTAATCCTCATACAATTTCTACAACAATCAAAGCTATATCCTCCACCGATAGCCCACAACAGATATTTCTATACAATAGATAATTTCTAACAAAATATATAATCTCATCATTTTCAAAATGAAAGTGATATTACTTATCTAACTCCACCATCATCATCAATATATACATTGTTCCATTCTTACAAAACCCACATCATTTCCATTCTCTTTCACAAACCAATACCCATGATTTTTAGAACAAAACCCTTTTACTTTCAAAATCAATTTTAAGTAAAGAAATCCACAATTTCAACATATCTCAACCAATAACATATCCCCGCAACCTTTCCCAAGAACTCATTTGAAAACCCCTCTTTTACATTTCAAAACCAAACCCTAGGTTTGACCCAAAATCCCCAAATCACTAGATTTTTCCAATAGACAAATAACTAAGGTAAAAATCATATCAAAAGTTGAAAAAAACCCATACCTCAAGAATAGAAGACAAGAGAGAGCAAGGGTTCAAGTTTGGCAGGCCGAAAACGATAACTCCTTCGATTAAAATGAAGCTCTTGCTGTGCTCTACCTTTTTCTCCAAAGGGCTAAGGTGAAGAAATCAATAGATTGGGAGTATTTGGGGCTTGAATGCAAGAACTAGAGAGAGAGTGAAGATCTAGGGTTTTTGAAATGTTTAGAGAGAGAGATGAATGAAAATGTGACTTAGAAAACCCTTTTCTCGGACTGATATACGCGCAGACCGTTTGAGTGACCAAAACACCGCTCGAGCGCACAATGACCCCCTCTCAAAAGTTTAGACCTACAAAAAATTGCTCAAGTGCAAGAAAGACCGCTCGAGCGAAGATACCCCACTTCTAGAAGTTTTTCAAACTATAAAAGATCGCTCGAGCACAAGAAAGACGGCTCGAGTGAACAAGCAAAAATCTGAACAACAAATCTTTTGAAAAACTAACTCCCAACCTATTTCAACACAACCATAATTCCCAAATAGCCAAACTCAACTAACAACAAAATAAAAATGAAATGAATAATAGTTAAGGACATAGATTCCCGGATCTAAAGTATGAAATGGGTCTGGTCAAAACCGGAACCGTTATAGAACATATCATACTTGTCGAAATGACCTCGGGTACAACAACCTCTGGTCTAATCAATTACAGCTGTATAATGACCATTGGGTCAACACATAACAGATATATAGAAAATCAGATAATCAGAATGACCTTAGGTCTATCTTATCAGATACACAAAAGGGCTTTTGGTCCATTTCAATTGTATAGAACGACCTTAGGTCCATCATATGCTTTTATGCTTATCAATCACATTTACAGATCTTTTACGAATCAGACAGATCGAAGGCTTATTCATAACATTAAATCAAAAGTTCGGAAAAACTTACCACATTGGTAACATTTAGAAAATAAAGTATATGAAAATATCTCTACTAAGATATTACTCACAGTGGTTTGGTTGTTGACACGTCCACGTGGATGATCCTACACAATTCATAAACATGCACACTTTGAATCACATTGCTCATTCAAACTGTTCTCTAACTTATTTATTTCTCTTAGGCTTCATTCTAACTCTTTAATTCATTTATGATGCTCAATTCATGTCTAAGAATGTTCAGAAAAGAATGAGAATGAAATTATGGACAGAACATGACTTTTCAAAACATGTTGAAACAGGACACTTTGCTTGAGCGCAACATTGGTCGCTTGAACGGACCACTTGGTCTGCAAAAGTATTGGATGGTCCAGATCTAAGCTTGATGGTCACTCGAGCCAATGTTCAAGATAAAAAGGCGGTTGCTTGAGCGGTAACTTGGTCGCTCGAGCCAACTGCAAATGTCTGCAAAAATACTAGATACATTAGATGTGCGCTCGAGCAACAACTTATGCACTCGAGCAGTGCGGTCGAATTATGGGTTTTCCAGAACACAATTTGAACTCCAAAACACAAGTTTAATGCCAAAAACCTTTGTATGACATGTTCTAAAACACATAAACACCTTCAAAACACACGAATACAAAACCCACTTCAAACCCTATGTTCAAAATTTCATGAATTCACCATGCATGACCCAATTGACTTCAAATTCTTTTCCAAAACTCTCAAAGCAGGGAATTTATCTTCAAAACATTATGAATCATGAATGCATGCGCAATTCATCTTCTAAATTTAACATGGATGACAAAATCATGCTAAAAAAGGATGAAACTCAACAAAACTATGCATGCATGTGTGAATTAGCTTCAAATTCATCATTCTAAGCCCATTTCTTGTATAATCAAATATTTTCTTGAATTTAAATCTTTGTTAACTTAAACTCATGAATTAAGGTTCAAAAGCTCACCTAACGTATTCAATTACACTTGTATTAGCCAATTCGTGAGTTCTTCTACTTAATCCTCCAACCTTCAAGTCAAAATTCAAGCCTCTAAGCTCATCTCTCTCTACAATGGTCCCCTCCTCTCTCTAGAGTTCTCCTCCTTAGATTTTTGAGCTCAAAATTATGGTTAAGCCTCTAACTTAACACATACACACACACACACACACACATATATATACGCTAGATTAGCTTAATTAACTAATCAAGGATTAAGTTAAGTAATTAAAGCTTAAGTTAATTAATCAATAATTGATTTAATTCAATTAATTTATTTTGAATCAAATTTTAATCAAACTTTTCATTATGCTTTAAAAATTATGCCATTTCCAATAAACTAATCAACTTCGGTTTCTAACGCCATTAAGGCCTTCAATTTTAGGTTATAACAGAAATCACAACAGATATTCCTACGGCTAACAGATAAGAAATTTATATTAAGCACATAATTAACATTCAAATTCTCACTAAGCACTTAAATAACATTGAAAATCAATGATTAAGAGCATAACACATGACGGGGTTGTTATAACTATGCACAAAAATTGTGGGATCCACAAGAAATCCTAATCAGTGAATTTTTTGCTAAGTCGACATTTAATAGTCTACTGTGACATTGTTGATATTATTAGTCTCCACTAAGTCTAGTTCTTAACTATTGCTAGTGTCCCTTGTTGATTAAACTGGACATTTGGATATGTTGTGCCACACAATTTTGACAAAAATAGTGAGTCATTGTAGACACCCCATTTTTGACCGTCCTCAAGACTTGGACGTCACCGTTGGAACACTCGGTGATCATTCGTGCTTGTGTTCGTCTCGAGTTCCCGGAGGTCTCGGCTGCGCGCCTCGCCTCAGGATCTCTCGACTTGACTTTTCGGTGTCTGGTTTTGCACCAAACACTTGTTTTTTTTCCTTGAGAGGCAGGGAATGGCTTGTTGGCCATTCCCACACCCCACCGGCTGTCCCCTCACATCACCGGCCGTTTATTGGTGCCACCGGCAGTGGTTTCTTAAAACCAATGGCCGGTCGACACTATATTTTGCCGACCGGCACTTTGTTTTGGCCGGTGACCTTTTTTTGCTGGCCGGTGTGACCCTTTTGTACCCTTCAGACTTGGTACATGCCAGTTGTGCCAGCTGGAATGCACCAACACTCCTCCCCGTGCATGAAGTGACTGTTTTGCCCCTTTTGCCCCCTTTTGGTCAAAGCTTCTTGAGGAAGCTTGACCCTTTGTCAAAGCTTCCTCAAGAAGCTTGGCCAGCTGTCTTAGCTTCCTCAAGAAGCCTTGACCTTCTTACCCCCTTTGCCCCCTTTTACTTAGCTTCTTTGAGAAACTTGAGACCATTTCTTTTGCCTATATAAGAACCTCTCTTCTTCCATTGTAGGGGGTTGGAGTTTTGAACATAAAAACCAGAGCTTATATACATATACATCTGATATACACACTCTCTCTCTATATTTCCCTCTCTCTTCTCCCTTGTGTGTGTTTTCTTGGCCTAAAAGTGCATTTTAACCTTACTTTTGCACTAATACACACACTATTACACCTTGCTCCGAGATTGAGAGGCTTTGAGGGTTGTTTTTTGAGATTTTGGACTGATTTTGCTCAGTAGAGTGTGGCTGGATCAACTGTTCTTGAAGTGTTCTTCAAGGGTAAGACTTTCACTTTAATTTCTCCAATCTTGCATTGGCTTTTGACCTATCTTGCATATTGATTTGAGCTTTGTGTATAACTAAAAAAAGTCTTATATTTTCATGCTTAAGAACTATCATTAAGGGTGTTTTGGCATTGGGGATCGAAATCCCCCTCTTAGGTCTCTTTTGGCCCCTTTTGGTGTCTTTTTCTTTAAGCCTTATTTGCTTTGTTGTATTAGCCTTCTCACCACTGAAATCCAGTGGATTTTAGAAGATGGTTTGAAGTCTTGTATAGGGGAGGGACACCCCTCTCCCTTTGTGTCTCATTTGTGCATATTTTGGGCTCATAAGGGTACCATATATGCTTGGTTGTTTTTGGCTCCATATCAGATGTTTTTGGTGCCATTTAGGTCACATGTTATCTCTGTTTTTGGTCGGATTGGTGGCCCTTTGCATGCTTAACATACTTGCTTTGTATTCCCTGTTTGTGCCTAGAAATGCATCATGACTTTTGACTACCATGCTCTCATATTTTGGCTTCACTTTGTGAAATTATTTGGTCTTGTTTAGCATGCTTATATAATTGCTTTGCATTTGGATCATGAGCCTTGAGTGTTATGGATCATTAACATGCCTAGCTTGGCCTATTATCATCATTTGGCATTAGTTGAGATCATATTCCAGTCCATATAATGTGGTCTTACATTGTCCTTTGTGTCTTTCAATGCCTTGAAGTGTTGTGTTTCATGTCTTGACATGTGCATTGTGTATGCCTATGTGTTTGAGTCATTTTAGGGCTGCCATACCAGCGGGTTTTGGAGCTATTTTGCATGCTAAAATTCTTTTTTGTTTTTGCTTATGCCATGTTGGGCTTGGTGGTTAGAATTCTCTTTGTTATGCCTTAGCTTTGGCCCCCCTTTTGGCTTGCATGTTTGTAGTGCATTTTGTCCATCACTTGAAGTACTTTTAGCCACTGTTTTTGGGGTGTTTTGAGGCTTCCCATTTCAGTCTAAGTCCCTTCTCGGACATGGTTGTATGCGTGACTTATTGCCTCTAATCGCATGCTTGCATTGTAGCATTGCATGTTAGGAACATTGCATGCTTGCCATGATATGTTGCATTACATTTGGCATGCTTTGCATTTTAGTGATATGTTGCATTTTCGAGCCATGTTTGCATAACATGCATTGCATTACTTGGTTTGGGGTGTCAAACCAAGTGTGAGGGGGAGAAGTGTTCATACTACAAGTGATGTAACGCGTCTCAACTCTCGGTCACCGAGGCCCTTGACTTTGGCATGATAGGGTTTGGTATTCATTTATATGTTGCATGCATTTTCATTGAATTGCAACCTTGGCTTCTTAGGCCATCACGCATCAAAATGCATGATTGATGGCCCGAGGCGAGGGTCATGCTCCCTTGAGTCCCTTACATGATAGGGAGTGTGCTCGCGCGTACATTTGCTTGAAATTCCATGCCATACACTGTCTGTCCTTGTTGCTTCAAAAACCAGTTTCTGCAGGGAGTTTTCTGCCGACCGGCACTGTAGAGTGTCGACCGGCCATGGATTGGTGGCCGATAATGTGAAACCCCAGCCGATGGATAAGTTCCATGGCCGTGGGTATTCCCTTCAGCCGATGGTGTCCTACAGGGTTCAGGAACCTGTCTCAGGATTTTGGCAGTTTTCAGAGAAGTAGGGCAGTGTAAACAGAGGCAGCAGTGGTATTGGTACGGGCTTTTGGGGCAAGATAAATCCGAGCATACATCATTCACGCATCCCGAGGCGGGGCTGCGGCCATCTTCTCTTTGCATTTAATTTGTTAATTAGATTAGAAATTTTGTAATAATTAATTTAGTATCATTTATTCGGACTGTAATATTTATTTGGACCCTCCAAGTGAGGGCAATTGTTAATAAGTGTGGTGCGTGTGTTGCATGTCTTCCAACCCCCACTTCTTTCTCTCTTTTATTTACCCGCTTATGATGGTAGACTAGGACATATTTAAATTTAGCATACCTTATGCTATGCATGCGTGCATCACGCATTTGTCTTACATGCATCGGGCTCGGCGCATCACTCTAACTGCATTATATTTTAATTTCAAATTGAATACGTGTTAGTTGTAGCATTTCACATGTCATTGTTAGATTAGCCGAGCCTATCTTAGTTGCATTTTGCATGTGTTGCATTAGCCATCTTAACATGAACTAGGATCATGCATATGATTACTAACTAGTTTCTGTTTGGCTTAGAGTACTCGTAAGTTCTTTTGCTTTAGCATCCTTGCATGCATGTGAGTGTTGCCATGAAGCATATACCATGAGGCTAGCTGCTTTATTGATATAACACTTGAATGCCTGTGGGTGAAGGTTGGATTAGCTGAGTTGGAATAACTCATTGAAATCCGTGTTTCAGCCTACTTGCAAGTAGCAAATTCCAAAACATTTTTTCAAAACAAACGGATATGCAATGCTTATTTCCAAATAGGCGATCTAGTCTATACTTTTGTGCTATGCGCAATAACATTAGTAATTCTAGGCTAATAATCGGGATAAGAACACATAACGTTTTCAAAAAACGGATATCACGGTTAGAGAGGCCGATCTCGGATCGGGCGATAGGGGTGCTCATTACCTGACCTTCCCCAATCGTACCCTAGCTCCCGAGCCGAGGCAACTCTGGTGATGACGAACATGTGGCCTTTGGCACCGAGTCAGGGTTTCCTAAATTTCCCCATTTTAAAATATTTAGGTGGCGACTCTGTATCTGGCAAAGCAGTCCATGTTTGGCACTACTTTTCAAAAAATCTGTTTCTCAAAACGATTTGCCAGATTTGGACTCTTTGGTTCAGATTAAGAACCGTGACACTAATCGAGTCCGAACTGTAGCGGGGTCCCTCGCGGACGTCTACAGTCATATTCTTAGAGATCAGTGAAAGCAAATGCTAACCCAGAACAACAATAAGCCAGGTAGTTCCATCGGTCTGATTCTTGAAGCAACTTGTTCCGTTTTTCAATCCATCACCATAGTATCCCTCTGGGCAAGAACAACAGAAACCTCCTGGAAAATTTGTACATGTCCCATTGCATGGATTTAAAAAGAAAAAAAAATGACAAATTAGAAGGGAGAACAACATATATAATTATTTATATAATATAATGATCTAATACTTCAATTTGAATTGAATAGGATGGTCTAAAATAAGGCGTGTGCCGAAGGAAGAAGGTGATGCCGAGTCTAGCCGACAGTTTATCCTCTGAAGCAATGTTAATTTGGAAATGGTGAAATGTCATATTAAACTCAGTTGCCTTGTTGGTAATTGACTTTTTTCGATCCAATTTCTTGGAATTCATATGCAAGTGGTTGTTTGGAAAAGTAAAAAGATACTCGTAAAGAAACGCTTACATTCCCCCGATCTTTTAATCCTTCTACAATCAACATTTCACAACAAGTCTAAATAGATATGGATGACACTTCGTATTTAGTACGCGTAGATATGTTCCAATTAAGAAAAATTAATTACTATTCATAGTTTGTTTGATGCATACAGAAAGGGTTCCCATCATTAACTATCTTTCTAGAAAACATTTTGATGCTCAACGTGGAAAATCACAACAAATTGAATATTAACACAAATAGTCAAAAAATTCAAAACAGTTGACGGGTTATTTGACAAGGCTCAAATGAAAACATTACCAAATAACATCTAATAAACACTGACCACGGCAAGCAACACCTTATCGTCCATCATCAGTTGGTGAAATGATATGGTTTGCCAAGCTATCATAAGCTACTGAATCGCTTCCACTGCTACCAATGCCATAAGCATCTGAAAGTTGATCTCCAAGCAAGTACTGAGTCTCTTCTAAATTTTTGTTGTCATTTACCCATGAATGCTTCTCCATTATTCTTAATCCCTCTAGCTCTACTGCCACTTCCTTCATGGTTGGCCTTTCGTCGCCTTTCACTCTTAAGCATCTCTTTGCTAAAATAGCAACTTCCTTTAGTTGGGCATCCTTTGCTACATTCATCACCTGTTCATCAACAATTTCAAACAAGCGATTTTCTTTCATTGATGACACAAAATACATTGCTAAATTTCTCTCTAATTCAGGTCTATCGAAAGAAAGTGCCTTCTTGCCGGTTAGTAACTCCACAAGGACAACCCCAAAGCTGTAAACATCACTCTTTTCAGTCAATTGGCTTGTGCGGAAGTACTCTGGGTCCAAGTAACCAAGTGTCCCTTGAACCAATGTAGTTAGTTGAGTTTGGTCTACAGGGATCAACCTTGAAGCTCCAAAATCAGATACTTTAGAAATGTAATTGTCATCTAGGAGTATGTTAGTGGACTTAACATCTCTATGGATGATAGGAGTACTAGCGGCAGAGTGCAAATATGAAAGGGCTGCTGCAATTTCTGTTGCTATCCTTAAACGATTCTCCCAAGTTATTGAGGACCTGTTATGGTCGGTAGTGTGTATGTGATCATAGAGAGTGCCATTGGTAACAAATTCATAGACAAGTAAGGGAACTTGTGTCTCCAAGCAACACCCCAGGAGCTTCACAACATTCCTGTGGTTGACTTGGGAGAGAATTATGACTTCATTAATGAATTGCTCTATCTGGGACTGACTCTGATCAAGTACATTGGACTTCTTAATGGCAACTATGGTGTTATCTGGTAATATTCCTTTGTAGACTGTTCCGTGGCCTCCTTGGCCCAACACTCTACTTTCATGGTAGTTGTTTGTTGCCTTCTTGAGGTCCTCTGATGTAAAGATTTTAGCTGATTGAATTGATCCTTCACGTTTGGAAAGTTGTCGTTGTAACATGATGCCACCATTTTGTTGAAAGAACTTTTCTCTGAGATTGATGATCTTCCTCTGCCTAAATCCCCAATATAGCCATGAGCTACCAAGGAGTAGCACTGATATGCTTATGCTGATGCCTGCAGGGATTCAAATGGAAAATGTAAATACCTACAATTCAAGTCTCAACTTCATTATAATAAAACAAAAAATCTATAAACCCAGAAAAATAAAACAAAATGTATAACATAGATTAAAGTTTAGTGTGGTGTGGGCTATGCACAAAATAAAGTTGATTAATACATTGGGATAATGATGAAAATAATCAGTAGACAATTTTACGATTAATAGCAGCTTTGAGTGTACGGTGTACCTACCTAGTGCAATGTTGATCAAGCGAAACCTGTGGTGATGAATAGGACTGCAGCCTGATCCATTCTTTCTTCCATCACCTTCAAAGCCCTCTGGACAAGAACAATTGTACGTGCCCAGTAAATTCTGGCATGTCATGTTGCAGGGTCTTGAAATAACGCACTCATTAATATCTGAAACAGGGAACAATCAAGTTTGATCTTTGATATCATATTCAGATCATAACATCAATGTTAGGAAGAAACTGAAAGCTTTCAACAGTTGTGGTTACCTGTACAACCATTAGGAAGATAAGGGTTGCCTTCATATCCGTTTGAGCAATTGCAGCGATACCCGGGACCATTATCGAAGTCATAACAGTCGCTATTAGCCTTGCAAGCATAACTAGTTAGATTCTTCATGGCTTCATCACATGTTTGGTTCCCTACTGCCCAATCAAGAATCATTGGAACCATTGTTTTCCCTTGCATGTTTGCAAGATCTGAAGAAGAGAAGTTGTAAGCAGTTTCCTCGGCTACAAAAGCATAGCTGCATGGATTGAAGCCCCATACGCTGGTATGGCTGTAGTAGCTATGGACTGCAATGTTGTAATTCGTAACTCCCTTGGGGATACTTGTCTGGCAGCAGCCAATGCCAGAGCATGAGCCGTTGATCACATTGTCGATGCTGTCGCATAGTGACATGCAGCCCGTGGTATAGTTTCGTCCAAAGGAACCTATGATATAGGCGTAGGTGTCACAACCTACGGCTGTGAACTTGTTTCGGGTATTTGAGATGGGAAATTTGGCCAATGTGATCCAGGGTTTAAGATTGTCTTCCCCACCACCCCCTTTATTGAAGCAATCATACCCTATCAAGGCTAATATGCGGAATTCACCAGAAAGAAAGATCTCTGTGATCTCTATGTTACTCTGACTCGTATTTAAATACAGCTTGGGAGTGCTGTGGTCGGTGTCGTTACAAGTGACTAGAAAATCATCGGCTATGTGGCATCCTTCAGATGTACCAAATGGGTATGGGATGCTAATGTTACCACAAAATTCTTGGCAACCAGGCAAGGTTTGAGCAGTTGCTGAAGCAGCAGCAAAAGCTGCTCCCAGAACAACCCATGCCAACTTAAGCTGCAAGAAAATGAAAGCTAAATTACGGTACATGGTTAGAGCTGGGTTTTCAGGCATCAGGTAGCTTTATGGTTGTACTTCATTTTGAGCTGGAGCTTGTTATTTATAGGAAAATAAAAATAAAAATAAAAATATAAACAAATAAAGGCTCTCTAATTCATTGACATTTTATTTTTTTTATTTTTTTTTTCATAAATTTAATATTCATATACAATTTATGAAATAGATGATGAAATGAAACGAGTATAATATGTTGTCGAAGTCCAAGCACATGAATTGCTCAACTGCCTTGCAGTTGAGATGAGTTATTGTCACACAAATAGAAATATTGTGGAGAATTATTATATACATTATGCCTTGGCTTATTGTAATTCATTTATTTGAAATCACAAAGTTATTATAATTTTATAAATATGCCACTACCCCTATCTTAAAAAAATATAAATACGCCACTACCATATTTTGTAGAAAAATATTATGTAAAAAAATTTATGGTGATTTAACATTTTAATTTTATTGTTGAAAGACTTGAATAAACAATAGTGTGTAACATTCACTGTAAAGGGTGTTATTGCTTTTAATTAATAGGGAAATAGGAATACGTGTTTTAAGGTTCGCTTAAAATATGAATTGTTTTTTATAGTTCTATAAATCACAGATAAGTCTTGTCAGAATTTTTCATTTAACATAGTTAATTAATAAAAAAATAAAATTTTTAACTATCCTCCTCTATAGCAATAAAATTACTAGAAATATTATTTGAAATATATTTTTGACATCACTAAAAACTGTTAATTCATGATAATAAAAAATGTCATTTGTTATGCAGTTAGAAATTTGAGTGGATGAGTTGTAATTTTTAAAATTACCGAGGCAATTAGTTTTTTAAATAAATCTCAGAACAAGTATTTGTAATTTATCCTAATTAATATTGATAGCTTGTTTTCCTTTCCAGAATAACAAATAGGAACCTAATCCGTTGAGAGGGCGGGGTCTTTCTCGGCTTTTCCCTAAGATGATATTGGAACATTTCATAGATAGGGAGAGGGCATGTTGGAGATTGAATCTGATTCGGCTCTTATTTCCGGAAAGTTGCATATCTTCTAGCTATACATAATCCAATCCAATCATGTGAGGACAAATGTGTTTGGAGTCCGATCAAGAGGGGGGACTATACGGTTAAATCTGGGTACAAGCAAGCTTTGGTTAGATATTATCCGTTAATATGTAGGCAGGGGCTGGATCATTTGGTGTGGAAGAAATTGTGACAACTTAAAATTCCTCCTAAGTGGACGTTATTTCTGTGGATGTGTATTCACAATATTTTGCCTGTTCAGTGGGAATTAAAAAAAGAGGGGTATGGTGGTTCATGTCCTTTGTGTTAGATGTCATATTAGGGCTTTGTTTGGGAAGTCAAAAGTCAGGTTTTTTTAGCTATTTTAATCACAAAAAATAAAATAAGTTTTTAAGTTCAATAAGACAAAACATCACATCCAACTCATAATCATTACATTGTTTCTCTCACAAAAAAGTCAAAAAAATCAAAAAAAATCAAACGTTCTTTCCAAATCAGGCTTTTTAGTCCCAAGTTAAAATAGCTAAAAAAGTCAAAAAATTAAGAAACCAACCCATTTCCCAAATGAAGATAAGAAACACTGAAAAAAAAGAGTATGGAGGGGAACTTCATTGGGGTTGGATTTTTAGTATCAAAAAAATTTGAAAGCTCTAAATATGAAGTTCTAGGAGGAGCTCTAATGAGCTGTCCCCCATGATGTGATGACCGTGTCTTTTTTGTTTTAATTTTTAATTCATTAGAGCTGATTTAGTATTCTTTTTTTTAATGGAATGTATCATAATTGTTTTAGTATTGGCTTAGCGGTTTCCTTCTTTGCTTGGTTCAAGGATTGGATTGAGTTAGTCAAAAATGAGGAGATCATTATTCAGTCTGTCGCTGCCCTTTGGGCTACATGGTTACAACGCAACAGCTATGCTTTTAAAAAGCCAACCCATTGCGACTGTTGAGAGTGCGATAGCTGCGCAAATGAATTGAATATAATGGCCAATCTTTGTGGGCGTTCAAGCTCTTGCTCACATGCACACAATATTAATCACTCTGATTTTAGTTTTCATAATTTACTTTTTAAAAAATTTTACTTTTTTATTTTTTATTTTCAATGAATTTTTTTAATATTTTAAATAATTTTTAAAATTTTTAAACATATCTAACATAAATACACTTAAAAAGTATAATATTTGTGAAATTTTTTTATAAAAAATTCACTAAATACTAAAAATACAAAAAAAAAAAATAAAAAAAAATTACGAAACTTCAATACATTTTTTTGTATTTTTGTGTATGTATTAATTTTTTTTATATATTTGTTCACAAATATTTTACAATTTAGATACATCTAAGTAAAATGTATCTAAAAAAGTAATAAAAAGTTACTTAAAATTTTAAAAATATGAAAAATAAAAATCCTCAATTTCCAAAAAATAAAATTCAGAAAACTAAAATCAAACACAGTAATATTATTGAAGTAACACAATCACAATCTGACCCATGTATTTTGCAGCAAAATGATGAACAGAATGGAAGCACCAACAATTGGACTTTCATCATTGATGGGTCTTGGAGGTCTTCTGTACAAGATGCAGGTATAGCATGGATTTGCTTGGATGACAGCAATCAGCAGGTGGCTCAATTTGCATCACGAGCTCATTCACTACCATCCTGGTCATTTTCTCGCACCTCGCTCCGCACCAGCATTTCCTATCCTGTCTCACATGATTTTCCTTGGCCCGATTATTAAATGGGATGGAGATGGGTTTTTGCTTTCCCCATCCCGTTCCATCTGAACTTCGTCTCAATTATATTCATTAAATATATTTATATATATATAATATAAGTAATTTATTTATTTTTTATTATAATAAAATTAAAATACTAAAATATTTTATGTAATATTAATTTTTATTCATTTATTTTCTATCTTATATAATATAATTCTCATCAATTATAAATTATAATCGTAACATATTAAATTATCTTTTTTATTAATATTTTTATTTTTCAACTTACAAAATTAATCTACTTTTTACCCAGCACCCACCCCGCTTCTGTCACCTCCAATTTGTTCCACCCCAATATGATACAGGGCGGGAGCGAATTTCTATAAACCCATTCCAAATCCAACCCATAACCATTGGCGGCTGAAGCTAATGCTTCCTTGAGAGCTATTCGGTGGGCAACAGACAAGGGTTTAAAGTTTGTAACCATCAAGACCGATTGTCAAGTTTTGGTACGAATGCTCCATCAAAAGGGAACCATATCAGACTGGCAGGTTACACCTAGTAGTGACGATATCAAATATTTTAGCTAAATTTTTGTTGTTGTCTTAGTGTAATTAAGTTAAGAATGAATGTAATTCAATCCGCTCATGAGCTAACAACTGATATAATTTGTTTAAATGGTTAATATTTTATCACTAATTAAAGGTGATTTCTAGAATTTGGACTTCTTAGAGTCTAACCCCAAAAGTGATCTATATGTGATTAAGCCTTCTTAGTTCTCAAAAAAAATAAAAATAAATAAATAAATAAAATTCTATATCAATAATTGACAAAGCCCTGAAGAAAAACTCAGCAATAATATTTGGATGTGATTGACGGTGCAAACAGAATTCCTGATGGATCAAAAAATAAAAAATAAAAAATAAAAAAATGTAGGGTAAATTATGAATATATTTTATGAGATTTGTTTAAAATATAGATTGTCGCTTATGATTTAAAAAATTACAAATACCTCATTATCAAAATTTTTTATTTAATAGAATTAATTGAAAAAAATGAAATTTTAAACTGTTCTTTTATACAATGATAAAATTACATGAATTATTAATTGAAACAAAGTTTTGAGATCATTAAAAACTGTTAATTGATTTGATGACTTATTAACAAAATAGCCAATTTGTTATAAAATTAAAAATTTCAGGATATGGGATATAATCTCTAGAACCACATGAAGTAAATTGTATTTTAGGTAAATCTTAGGAGTGTGTTTATAATATACACAAAAATGAGATTTAAAAAAATTGTTTGGTTGAGTTTTCAAAAATTATTCTTTTATTTTTTTAAACTGAAACCTAGTTTTGTAAAATAAATAAATAAATAAATAAAAATTAAAAAAACACTTGTCATTTAAAATATTTTTTTCGTTTTGATGGTAAAAATAAATTTTGAAAATATTACATTTTTTTTTGGATGCTTGTTTTCATCAAAATATTTTTAATTAAAAAAAAAACAAATTTTAAAAAGTGAACCTAACAAGGAGATTACGAAATTCCAATTACAAGAAAATCAAATTTATTCTAACCTATACATACATATGGTTAAAAAGTAGCATTAAAATGTAATATTTTAGCAACTTTTCTTCTACTTACACAAAAATCAATAATAGAATTTGATGTGGTTAGGCCTAGAAAGGCCATAACCCACTATGAACAACCCAAGCCTACCACTTAGAGCCCAAGACATAACCCAACTGATAAGGCCCAGCACAGCCGGAAATCAACATGACATGAAGGACCAATGATATTTAGACACGTGGCACGTAAAGGGCAAGCCACATCAGCAGACAAAGATCTGCAAAGTTATTACCACTGCACATCCCCATTAATGCAGCCTCTCACAGCATTTATTACGACAACACCTCTCCGTCGGAACGGCATGCCCTCGCCCTGAACAAGGTAAGCTACAGCATAGACTTGGGGCCAAGATGACAGATAGGACGGGACAACGAAATGATTACCAAAGGATATAAGCAAATGTTGGAAACGAGAAGAAGGTTAAGATTTCTATCTCCATTTCATATCTCTACTTTCCACTTCTCTCTTTCTCTAACTTGCTCGTCGGAGGGTTCGCTGGGGAACTCCCCGTTCCCCGTTGAACTCCTGTGCAGGTTCTCAGGTGGGCTTGGCCATTCAGATATCGGTTGGAGAAGTATGGACCAGTCCAACTCATTCCCTCCGGAACCCGTTGTATCGTAACTGTATCATCAGTTGGTGCCGTCTGTGGGAAAGCTTTGCTCCTCGCGCCAGTTGTGTTCACTGTCGCCGGAGACCGTGTTCCAATAACCTTTTCTCGCTACCCATCGAAGTGTATGGTCACGACTAGTTCCATGACTTCTCACCAAAATGTTGCCGACCACCAAGCCGACCCCCCCAATCCAAACAATCCACCACAATATTTCATCGAGCTTACCAACATCATTAATCGCATGGCTGAGCAAAACCAAGCCCTGATTAATGCCCTACTCCAAAGAAACCTTCCTATGCCCCATCCACCACCTCTCAATATTCCTCCCAACTACGAACAAGCCCCGAGCCATACTATCCCGCAGCTTAATCCACCCAACAGAGAAGGCTTGCAACCCCCTCCCCCAGGTATAAACCTGCCACCCCAGAGCCTACAACCATCGATCCCGGCACCAATCCTTAAAGGAGAGGCTAGCAGTGTCCAGGCCCCGTTGCCCTCCGGAGGTGACCACATCGCTCTCTAGGACGCAGAACTCTGAGCCATGAAGCTTCAACTCCAAGGGTTCATGTAGAACATCCAGCATAAACCCTCTACTATAGCAAACTCACCATTTGTCGTCTCCATCCGGGACAAACCTCTACCCCCCAAGTTCAAGATGCCCACCAACGACTCTTTTGATGGTACGACAGACCCAGTCGACCATCTAGAGACCTACAGAACTCTCATGATCCTCCATGCATTCCCTGACGAGATCATGTGTCGAGCTTTCCCCGTGACACTGAAGGGGTCAGCTCGGCTGTGGTTTAGCCAGTTACCAGTAGACTCCGTCTCCATTTTCCAGCATCTCAGTGACTCATTCCTTAGCCATTTTATTGGAGCCTAGCGCTAGCGACGCCCGGCAACCCAACTCCTCAATATTCGACAGACCGAGGGGGAGTCGCTACGCAGTTTCATTACCCGCTTCAACACCGAGGCCCTGCAAGTAGCGGAAAATGATGACAAGGTCATCCTCACTGCTTTCATGGCCGGTCTGCGGTCGTTCGACTTCCTGTTCTCCCTCTCTAAAAACCCCCCGACCTCCATGGCAGCCCTACTCTCCAAAGCCCAAAAATACATGAATGTTGAGACTCCCTAGCCGCCCGGCAAGATCCAATAACCAAAAACCCGACCCCCAGAGAAAAGAGAAAAGACTTAGAACCCAGAAACACCCAGTATAATAGCCAAACACTACACTATACCGATCGACTCCCCCGAGCTAACTGGTCGGCACCAGCCCGACCGCCCGGTCGGTTCGAGCGGTATACACCCCTTAATTCCCCCATGGAACAAGTCTTCAATCAGATCCAGCGGGACTACCCCCTTAAATGGCCCCAACCTTCACGAACCCTTTCTAATCAGAAAGACCAGTCCAAATATTGCAACTTTCACCAGGACTGTGGCCATAACACCGATGAGTGCGTTAACCTCAAAGATTAGGTCGAGACCCTCATACGCCAGGGACGTCTTAGCCGATTCATGGACACCCGCCCTTAGCAGAGACAAAGAACTGAGCCACTCAGAAACAACCGCCGGCGCACCCCCTTGGCAGCCAGCCCAACCTAATCAAGGCCATGATCGCCCTCCACAGCAACCTCGGCTGCCAGGCAACCCTCCCCCACTTGTTGGAGAAATAAGAGTCATTTCAGGCGGCCTTGCTTGTGGGGGACCATCCCGCTCGGCTTAGAGGGCAGAACTCAGGAAGATAAGGCAGGGCTCAGACAAAGCAGTTGCCATAGTAGACCGACCCCCCAAACAGCCCAAGCAGTGGACTGAGCCCATCACCTTCACGGACGCCGACTGTGCAGGCATCCGTTACCCTCGTAAGGTCAGGCGAGTTCTCATTGACAACGGCAGTTCTTCGGACATCATCTTCCTCAACTGCTTTCACTAGCTCAAAATCGGGGAGAAAAGTCTGTTTCCTCTCTAAACCCCTTTGGTCGGTTTCACTGGCGACTGAGTGACCTTAATCGGCTCCATCGATCATTCCATCACAATCGATGAGTACCCACGGCATACTACAAAGTTGCTCACTTTCTTTGTTGTCGATTGCCCATCCGCCTACAACATCATTTTTGGCCGCACCGCCTTAAATACTTTTCAAGCTATCACGTCAACTTACCACCTCGCCATTAAGTTCCCTACCGATCTGGGGGTCGGGACAGTGAGGGGAGAGCAGATCGTTGCCAGGGAATGTTATGTCGCCTCACTCAAAGAAGTCAAGCTGAAGGAAGCCATGATCATTGAAGGACTTGACGCCCGAGATGAGGACGAGCTGGTCAGAGGAGAACCTGTGGAGGAGCTCGTGGAGGTTCCCATCGACCCCACCAACCCGACGAAAACTGCCAAAATCGGCAGCCAACTATCCCCCCAAGCAAAGGCCGACCTTACTGCCCTCCTGACCGAGCATAATGATGTATTTGCCTGGATCCATTTAGACATGCCGGGTATTGACCCCTCATTCATAACCCACCGCCTCAACATTGAACCCCATTTCCAACCTTACCGCCAGAAGCAGCGCATCTTTCATCCTGCGCACAATACTCTTATTGCTGCAGAGGTTGACAAGCTCCTTGAGGCCCAATTCATCAAGAACGTGGACTACCCCAGATGGTTGTCCAAGATGGTCCTAGTCCGCAAGAACAATGGCAAATGGCGACTTTGTGTCGACTACTCTGACCTCAACTGAGCATGCCTCAAAGATAGCTATCGCCTCCTCCGCATAAATCTGCTGGTCGACGCCACGGCCGATCACCAAATGCTTAGCTTCATGGATGCCTTCTCTGGGTATAACCAAATTCTGATGCACCCATCTGACCGGAAACACACCTCCTTCATTACCGACCGAGGCACCTACCATTACCAAGTGATGCCATTTGGACTGAAAAATGCTGGGGCCACCTACCAACGGTTGGTCAACACCGTTTTCCATCATCAGATCGGTCGAAACATGGAAGTATGTGTTGACGACATGCTAGTCAAGAGCAAACTCTCCGCTGACCATCTGACCGACTTGCGAGAGACCTTCACCACCCTACGGAAGTACCAAATGAAACTCAACCCAGAGAAGTGCGTTTTCGGCGTAGGATCTGGAAAGTTCTTGGGTTTCATGGTCAGTCAGCGGGGCATTGAAGCTAACCCTGAAAAGATCAAGGCCTTGATTGAAATGCAGTCACCCAGAACGGTTAAGGAAGTTCAGAGACTCATTGGCCGAGTTGCCGCCCTCAACCGCTTCATTTCCCGCGCAACGGATAAGTGCCTCCCCTTCTTCAAAGTTCTTCGGCAAACTTTTGAATGGACGACTGAGTCCGAAGAGGCCTTTCAGCAGTTGAAGCAGTGCATGGCCAACCCCCCCTCCTTTCTCAAGCAATCACTGGCGAACCCCTCTTCCTCTACTTAGCCGTTTCAAGCACCGCAGTCAGTGCAGCTCCTATCAGGGAAGACGACTCTGTTCAACGGCCGGTCTACTACATCAGTCGGGCCCTTAGGGGCGCCGAGCAGAATTACCCACTGTTAGAAAAATTGTCCCTGGCCTTGGTCACTGCTTCCAAACGACTCTGTCCTTACTTCTAAGCCCATTCTATAGTGGTCCTCACCGACCAACCTTTGAAAAAGGTAATGCAGCAACTAGAGCTCTCTGGCAGACTCATGCAATGGTCAGTGGAACTCAGCCAGTTTGACATCTCCTACCGACCTCGAACAACAATTAAGGGGCAGGCTGTCGCCGATTTCATCATGGAGTTCACTATGTTCTCATTTTCTCCTCATATAATGTAAATTTGTGACCCCACGGGCTACACTTTGTATAACAGCAAGCTTATATCTCAACTATCTGTGGTATTCCAATAAAATTTTGATTGCAGCCTCAGCCAGACTGAGCATGAAGAGCTCGGCCAGACCGAGTCACAAAACGCCTCAGCCAGACTGAGCACAAAAAGCCTCAGCTAGACTGAGCATGAAGAGCTCGACCAGACCGAGTCACAAAAAGCCTCAGCCAGACTGAGCACAAAAAGCCTCAGCCAGACTGAGCATGAAGAGCTCGGCCAGACCGAGTCACAAAAAGCCTCAGCCAGACTGAGCACAAAAAGCCTCAACCAGACTGAGCATGAAGAGCTCGGCTAGATCGAGTCACAAAAAGCCTCAGCCAGACTGAGTATGAATAGCTTGGCCAGACCGAGTCACAAAAAGCCTCAGCCAGATTGAACACAAAAAGCCTCGGCTAGACTGAGCATGAAGAGCTCGGCCAGACTGAGTCACTTAAAGCCCCAGCCAGGCCGAAGCCACCATTGCAACTTCATGATCATAAGCACAGTGGCCATATTTTCTCACACTCACTCTGCATTGAATTTTTCTTACAAGTTAAAATTCACTCTGCATTGAGTTTTCTCACTTTCACTCGGCATTGAATTTTTCTTACAAGTTAAAATTCACTCTGCATTGAGTTTTCTCACTTTCACTCTGCATTGAATTTTTCTTACAAGTTAAAATTTACTCTACATTGAGTTTTTCTCACACTCACTCTGCGTTGAATTTTTATTACAAGTTAAAATTCACTCTACATCGAGTTTTTCTCACTTTTACTCTGCGTTGAATTTTTTCTTACAAGTTAAAATTCACTTTACATTGAGTTTTCCTTACATTTTACACTTCACAATAATTTATACATTTCAGATGCACAAGAAAAAATAATGAACTGAAAACACAACTCAAATTTTATTTATTCACAAACTTGTACATAAGTTCATTACAGCATTTAAAAAAAAAAAAAAACAAACAAACACACAAAAACAACACTCTAAGTACAAATTATGTTCACTTCAAATTATTCCTCCTCACTGGAAACGAGGTATTCTTCTTCAATACCCTCATCTAGGGGGGTCTGGGCCACATCGTCTTCGTCAATTTTTACCCTACTGAGGTCTAAGTCTGGGAACAGCTCTTCAGCTTTACGCTTGAACATTTTCCAGCCACTGTTCCAGAACTCAGTCATTGCGTGCTTATAGAAGGCTGACCGCTGGAAGCTCTCAATAACTTCTGCCTCAGTCCTGCCCCCAGCGGTCGTTCCCGACGAGCCCGTCCCCCCAGACACTTCCCTCACAAAGCTGCTGGCGACCGCGGCATCGATTGCCATCTGAAATTCAGTAGACCCCTTAAATTGCTCAACTGCTGCAATGCATAGGTCAGGGTATGCCGCCCTTTCAGAGGCGGCCTTGGTTTTTTCATCCTCCAGCTCCTTCTGCAACCTTGCCTTCTCCTCCATTGCCCTAGCACGCTCGTCCTCCAGCTCCTTTCGCAGCCCAGCAATCTTCGCGTCTGCTTCATCCTTCTCTTTGATCTGCCGGGCGCACAGTTCTTCATTATTGATCATTGCCTCTTCAAACCGCTCGGTGGCGACCGTGCAGGCATTTTGAGCTTCCCCAGCTTCTTCTGCTCACCCGCCAGCTGGAACTCGAGCGACACTACCTTGCGGTGTTCGTTCTCTAGCTCCAACCTGACCGCCAGAAGCTCAGCATGGGCACGATTGGCAACATTGCCTTGCATGATCGCCAATACTTCCATCTTTTTTGCCTTCTCAGCCTCCTGCCAACCCCTGGCACACGTGCTTCGCGCAGCCCTCTTCTAGCTTGCACTCTCCTTCTTGAAACTTGTAACCTGGGCCTTGGCCTCCTCTCGCTTGGCCTTCGCAGCCGCTGCCTTTTTCAGCAGAGCCCCTACTAGGGTGGTTGCCTCCATTTGAGCAGAGCACAACCCCCTTAGTAGCTCAGCCTCATTGAACCTGGCTGCAGAGCGCACGGCTCCTTCATCCACCACCCCCAAAAAAAGATCTGCAGCCATCCTGGCTGGGCCTCCTTCTCCCTCCAATCGCCCAGAAACTGCTGGAGCATGGTAGGTGGCATACTTTGGCCTCACCCCCCCTCCTTGGGGCGCAGGACCCCCTAGGGTGTTCCTCTCCTGTTGTCTCAGGGCCAATTGCCCCACCTTCTACTTGAATTTCAGGAACGACCTCTACGACCTTCGAGGTGATCCCCACCACTACTGGGACGACCGCCATGACCTCCGAGGCGACCTCCACCATTTCTGGGGCAACCACCCTTCCTAGGGTCTGCCCCACTCCCTCCTCCTCTGCCTCCTTGGCCATAGGGGTCTCCTCTGCCGTCACCTCCCTCCTCTTCTTCAAGGCAGGTTCCTTCTCACTCCTCCTCACCTTTCTTTTCTTCTTTCCCACACTGCCCATCTCCTGGTTAGCCCTCTGTTTCAAAGGATCAATCAGGGGCGGTCGTGGCTCAGATTCATCCAAGTCTTTTTCCTCCAGCGATTTGGGGCACGGTCGGATCCTCTCCCGCGCGATCGGCTTATGCAGTCGGTCTTCCTGCGCTTCCTTGAACTTACTGGTTTGGGCGAAGATGGTCCTATCCTCCACCTCTTGTGCCTTCCTTCTCGCCTCTAATTACGCCCGGTCGAGGTCTCCACTGTTCGATTGAGGACCCAACCCTGCCACAAACAAGGCTGACGGCTGAACAAGCTCGTCCCACTTGGCCCCCTCATTCTCCCGCCATTCCTTCACTTTCTTCACCCTCTCCTCCGCTACTGCCCCCAGTCTTGGCTCCATCGATTTGGTGGGCACTTTCCAAACTATACGCACCCCAACCCCTCAATTGGCAGACACATAGAACCACCGCGGCCTCTACCCCTTGATCGATGACGGCAGCCCCGCCAACAACCCCTTCCCTACTGCTGCCTGTAGGGTAACCCAAGTCTCATGCTGCCCTGACGCCTTGTAGCATGCAAAAAACTCATCCACTGTCATTTTAGCCTCCCCGTTCGCCTTCGGCCACGCACTCGCACAAGTCAGCAAGATCTTCCACGCATTGGGCATTAGCTGGCCTGGGGCTACCTCCAACTGGTTTAGTACATCCACCACTATCCGGGGGAGGGGCAACCTTAACCCTCCCTTCAGCGCCTCCTCGTACAGGGCGAACTCCCCCGGTCGAGCATCAGACGCCCTCTCCTTTGATTCCGGCAATTTCAACTTTATCTCTGCGGGGATCTGGTACTTCTCCCGCATCCCATCCAGCTCCTTCGCGGTAATGATCGACTTATCAGCCTTTGTATACCAATGATCTGGCTCCACCTGGTTTATCGGCGTTGGGGCCGCCATCATGGTGGAAGAATGAGATCGTACCGCCGGCTCCCCTACCCTCTCCATTTGCCTCTCTGCCCTGTACTGCTCTGCCAACTCCACCACATCGTCATCCCCACGTGGATCAACCCTGGCGATTCCAGCTTCTTCTTGGGCCATTTCGGTGGTGTGCCTACGAGCAGCTTCGGATGTGGGTGCAAAGAAATTCAAAAAATGTCGCAGAGGTGTATCGTCAGCAACAAAAGAGTTAACACTTGGAATGTTTTGATTTTTTGCAAAGAGGTAGGTAAATCGAATAATAACAAAGGCCCAAGGCTTGCCCGTATTCTAAGGGTCACAATTAATTTTCGCCAGTTTGAAAGCTTTTCAAAAAACTCCGCCAAAACTGTCTTTTCAACACTCATAAGGACCTATCGTTTCACTTCTGGCTCAACGCCTAACCTGTCTCACCACGGGATGCTGCCACGTGTATGACCACTACTCACTACCCCCTCCCTTTACCCTGTCTTTTCCACTTCAAATCACCACATGACACGCCGCCTCTCGAGCCCCGCGCTCACCCACCTTACCCTTCGTGGTCGGCCCTTCCACTCGGCCACCCTTCGCGGTCGGCCCTCCTCATGGTCGGTCCCTCCGCTCTGCCACCCTTCGAGGTCGGCCCTCCTCATGGTCGGTCCCTCCGCTCGGCCACCCTTCCCAGTCGGCCCTCCTCATGGTCGGTCCCTCCGCTCGGCCACCCTTCGAGGTCGGCCCTCCTCATGGTCAGTCCCTCCGCTCGGCCACCCTTCGCGGTCGGCCCTCCTCATGGTCGGTCCCTCCACTCGGCTACCCTTCGCGGTCGGCCCTCCTCACGGTCGGTCCTTCTACTCGAACACTTCTGGTCGGTCGTTCCTTTCACTCGACCTTTAACCCACATCTTCCTCATTATTCCCTTCGTTGGACTAAAGCTACACTCGGGAATGGGGGACTACTGATGTGGTTAGGCCTAGAAAGGCCATAACCCACTATGAACAACCCAAGCCTACCACTTAGGGCCCAAGACATAACCCAACTGATAAGGCCCAGCACAGCCGGAAATCAACATGACATGAAGGACCAATGATATTCAGACACGTGGCACGTAAAGGGCAAGCCACATCAGCAGATAAAGATCTGCAAAGTTATTGCCACTGCACATCGCCATTAATGCAGCCTCTCACAACATTTATTACGACAACACCTCACCGTCGGGACGACATGCCCTCACCCTGAACAAGGTAAGCTACAGTATAGACTTGGGGCCAAGGTGACAGATAGGACGGGACAACGAAATGATTACCAAAGGATATAAGCAAACATTGGAGACAAGAAGAAAGTTAAGCTTTCTATCTCCATTTCATATCTCTGCTTTCCACTTCTCTCTTTCCTAACTTGCTCGTCGGAGGGTTCGCTGGGGGACTCCCCGTTCCCCGTTGAATTCCTGTGCAGGTTCTTAGGTGGGCTTGGCCATTCAGATATCGGTTGGAGAAGTGTGGACCAGTCCGACTCATTCCCTCCGGAACCCGTTGTATCCTAACTGTATCATCAGAATTGAATATAACTGTTGACTCTTTTGGCTTTCGAAGGTTATTATTGTAATTTTAAGCATGCCAGTAAGGATCAATCAGTCCTTACAGAAGATTAATTGTCAACCAATTATCAAACGATTGTGTTGCAGTTCTTTTAACCTCAATGAAGCGGACTTTTACTGGTTGCTTTGTTTAGGAGAATTAAGCAAACAATGATTACATGAAAAACAATTGTAGCAATTTCATTAAGTAAAAATGAAAGACTTACAATGATCCAATTCAGCCTCGTAAAGGTTTATAACAACAAGTTACTTGAAACTACTCCTATGAACGAAGTGTAGTGCAGGAATTTGAAATACAGAAATGTAAAAAATAAGAAATGTAAAAACTGGAAGGAAAAATGAAGTAGATAAAAACTGGTTTTTGGATTTAAGTCTGGGGGCTTCTTTTTGGAGCCTTCTCTGCTATTTATACTTCTCAATGATAACTGTCGAAATGAGCTTCTAACCGTCGAATCATCCCTCCATGTTCACTGATCATGTTTCCTCACAGTTAGCTCCACTACGCCATGCCTGCAGTTAGGCTTCCCTCCTGATTTTGAATTCAAATTTATGAGTAACTGTTAAAGCCACATCATCTTGCATCTTTTTGCTAATCCAGTGCTATGCAGATCCACAATAACCAATACTAACTGTCACGTGTGTGATTACGATTGAAGATTTAAAAATTTTTCCCGTACTGCCCTCATCCTGCCACGTGTTGAACTGTGATTGGCTTATACAAAATATGTAGCTAACATTAACCCCCGCACTAATATACCCAATACTTGGTGATATTAGTGGATCAAGGTATTTTATCCACGCCTTAGAACGTGCATGGGCTTTGCATTCTTTCAGAAATGCAACCGCCATTCATCAATGAAACATTTGCATTAAATTCTCTTCTATCCTTTGAATATTCCCACTATCTCAGTATTCGAAAAGACTGGTACAACTTTCATAGCCAAGCAAACTTTTTCTTACCTTGATCAAGCATATGAAGAGTTGTTTGATAATGTTGTTCATCCAAGAAAGAACCTTCATGTATTGATTAGCCACCGTTACCCATCTTCCTATATTCAAGTCATGGAAGCTTTTACAAAGTATCAACCTTTGGATTACGAACCTATTGTCCACAATTCTTTAACCTAAAATTTGCAAACATGGATATTAGAAGCTCTTCTTCTGACCCAAAACCTTTTGCGTGGGATGAGGCTGCAGTTTCTTCTTCTTCTGAGGCTTCTGGTTGGAGAAGCTGGCCAAAACCTGAGAAGTACAAGTTAAGAGAGCGAATTAATCATCATTTTGTCAAATTTGTTGATCCTCTAACCTTCCCTCGCTTTTCTCGGAGCTCGGTGGTTTACCCATATGTACCCATCGACCGCGCGATGCTGTTTAGAAGACAACTTACTTGTAGCATGGTACACATCCTCCATGCCTATGAAGATAGTACAAGCCATTCGTCGTCCTGAAGAGTCACAAGGGTATAGCCCATCGTTCTTAGCCCATAAGGCAAAACTTTGCTCTTCTGACTGGTTTGATTGCGTCAACAATCCCCAATTCCCTTCTTCTTTCGAGATGGAAGCTCATGGACCTTCTTTTCCACAAAACCCTCACTAGATGGAGGAACTGAGACTTACTCTCTTTGAGGACTAGTTTCTCCTCTCCTATAGTCCTCCATCTCCCCCTACTAAATTTTAGCGATATCAAGCCTAACTTCTGCTTACAGCCTTTTCTCACTTGCCCTTCAATGTTCTCAATGATGATAAGAACTTTCGATGGGCTTGTGATGTTATGACCCGGGGTCATGTCCTCAACCCCATCGCCCAAGTAGAGCTCCACATATTTTTAGACCAACTCCCGCTGCTTCTTTATTGGCATCAAATTTCTGTGGCCACCACTCGATATCTGGACCAAATCTCAGCCCGTCGAGTTCATACCCGGTATGAAGCAGAGACCTCATCGACGAATATGATGATTTCAAGAATAAAGACTCTACATACTGGGATGACTTGGACATGGATAAGATAGAACAAGGGTTGAAAGAAACAGAGTTTGAAATAAAGGCCGAAAAACTTTTTTATCAGATAAAAGCATATCAACTTCAGCAGCCTAGCCTGGAGAAGGTAGAAGATAGAATTAAAAAGGAACAGAAGTTCATCGACCATAGTTGGAACAAATTCCATGACCTTGTCATTTGCTCTATTCCTTATTTTTATGAACTTGAATATGTAACCAAGAAAGGCTTTTGATGTAATTGCTTTTGTCTTAATAAAGCTAAGATGTTTTTTCTTTATTTGGCATGGTCTGATTTTACTCCATTTGTCAAAAATAAACAAAATTAGGGCTTCAAATTTACCAATTTTGTCCTTCGAAACTTGGTTCGATCATACCCAATGAAATACTGGACACCCAATTTGAACTTTTTTCAACATATGAAGTGTAATTAACAACCTTTGCCTTAGGTCTCCTTTCAGAATCAGAGCTTTGAATTCACTAATTTTGCCATTCGAAACTTGATTTGATCATATCCAATTCCCCAACATATGGTTAATACAATCAAGCAGTTTCAAATCAACTAATTTTTCTTTGAACAAATAGTCTATATTTTCTAAAATATGGAAACCTCTTTTAAGGACTACACTGTTTTATTCTAAAAAAGTGACTCCTTCTGTATACTACTAAACCAACTATTGGTTTGAAACCTAGAACAAACAAACTCTAACCGTAAGGTATTTCAAATTTTGCTTTGAAGGTTTTTACTCTCATCAAGAAACCTAAAAGCAGGTCTTTAATCCTTTTGAAGTAAACAAATACCTGGGCCTTCCTGCACCTTTAGGTGTGGAATGTGCTTCGAAGTCAACTTGCTTCTTTCGAAGCTGTTTGTCACTAGATTTTGGCGCCAAAACTTGGCTTCGAAGCCAAACATTTTATTTTGAAGCTTATATTAGTATTTGAGATACGTTTCCCTCCATAACTATCAACATTGAGAGAAACTTTTCGCACTCGTACCCTTAGTACTTCTTTATGAATTCCACCACATAAAACGACTGGGTGTTTTTTTTCAGACAGAAAGGTTTAAAATCCTTTTATTTTGTGCTCCCAATTCACTTGGTCACCTAACACACAAACCCTTCATTTTCTATTGGCTTTCTCTTTTCCTTTACTCTCTTTCCCAACTTTATCATCTGAAGAAACTCCTGTCAATGGCCTCTTCTTCCTTGAAAATACGGGTTGTGGAGCATGCGAGTCCATCCGCAGCCTTGAAAAAGATCATTAATGAAGAGTGTGAGAAATACAAGGCTGGTGAGAAAAGTGCCATCGACCGACGTATCTTCATTTCCCGTCGCTGTAGACGTCCCCGAACGTCCCGGGAGGGAATTCCCTGTTTTGTTCATTTTGGGCTCACTACAGTTCGGACTTGAATTATCACGGTTCTTAATCTGATCTCACAATGTGCGATGTGAGATTGATAAATCACCAAAGAGTCCAAATCCTACAAATCATTTTAGAAAATTGATTTTTAGAAAGAAGTGCCAAACATGGACTGCTTTGCCAGATACAGAGTCGCCACCTAAATATTTTATTTTGGGAGAATTTAGGAAACCCTGACTCGTGCCTAAGGCCACGTGTCCGTCATCACCAAAGTTGCCTCGGCTCGGGAACTTGGGTACGATCGGGGAAGGTCAGCTATGAGCACCCCCGCTCGCCCAATCCGAAGATCGGCCTGTATTAAGCATGATATTTTGTTTTGAAAACATATGTGTTCTTATTCCAGTTAATTAGCTAGAATTTACTATGTGATGTGCACAACACACAAGTATAGACTAGATCGCCTAATTTGGAACAAAGCATCGCATATCCGTTTTGTTTGGAAAATGGTTTGAGGTTTGCTACTCGCAAATAGGCTAAAACACGGGTTTCGATGAATTATTCCAATTCAAGCAACCCAACCTTCACCCACAGGCATTCAGGCAGTTATATCACCTAAGCAATTAGCCTCATAGCAAGCATGCTTTCATGTTAACACTCACATACATGCAATATGCTAAAGCATAAACACTCACAGTGTACTTCGAGCCAAAATAAAGAACATGTTAGCAATCAATGTAAGATCCAAGTCCATGTTAAAATGGCTAATGCATCGCATACAAAATGTCACTAGAATAGGCTCGGCTAATCTAAGGATGGCATGTGAAATGTAACAACTCGATGTACGTATTCAAATTGGAATTGAAATACTATGCGGTTGATATGATGCGCCGAGCCCGATGCATGTAATACAGATGAATGGATGCACGCATGTATAGCATAAGGTATGCTAAATCAAATATGCCCTAAAACTAACCATCATAAACGGTTAAATAAAAGGGAGAAAGAAGTGGGGGTTGGAAGACATGCATCTCACACACGCACGCTTATTATATAATTTGCCCTATCGAGTGAGGGACCGAAAGAATAATACAAATTAATTAACTAACAAGCTAATTAAATATTACAGACCCTTAATGAATTAAACAAATTAATTAAATTACTAAAAGCAGTAAAACAGCCTTGGGAAGAGGGACGAATGCATACACGCTCGTCTCCGTTCGAAAATCCACCGCCATACTCATGTTGCCTCTGTTTACATTGCTCTGCACCTCTGAGGACTGCACAAGTCTCAAGGTTACTTCTGGACTACTCCCTGAGCACTGTGGGAGGTCACCAACCAAGGGGAAACACCACCGGCCATGGAGAACTGGTCATCGACCAAACATTATACCACCGGCTGTGTTTTGATAGTCGGCCGGCACTGAAAGTTGCCGACCAGCCATTTCTTCCTGCAGAAGACTGGTTTGCTGCAACAGAGGACAGACAAGACATGGCAATGCATTTTCAAAGCAATTTATGCACCACCACCCTCCTCAGCATGTTTGAGACTTAGAGGAGGATGGTTCTCGATCCTCGGGCCACCAATCGCGCATTTCAATGCGTGATGGCCAAATGAGTCAAGTATGCAACTTCAATATTAAATGCCCAAAACACAAAACATACCAAGGGACCCCCAATCTCAATAATGGTTGATCAAGAGGCAAGGGATACATGCTCAATGCTATGCAATCCTAAATATGCAATCACAGTAGTGCAACATGGGCATGCCAACAAGCAATGTATAATAAATATGCCAAATGTAATGCAACCTAAACTAATATGCGAACATGCAAAGCATGTGACAATATTCATGGTTAGGCAAGCATGTAACAACATGTGAGGGACAAACTCATGCAAATATGCAAAGAAATTTAACACAAGATGCATGCCAAATGCAACACCACTTGAACATGCAACAACATGTCAATGGGCTAGTATGCAACAACATACAAGGCAAGCATACAACAACATGCGGGATTGGTCTTAAACCAACTTGGGTAGCTCTCAAATAAGCCCAAATCAGCGGCCAAAATGATGCAACAAAAAACATGGAATAGACATGCAAGCATGCATGCACAAACGCCTATCATCTAAGGCATAAAAGAGGCAACTTTTAAACACATTTAAAAGAGACTAATATGGACAAATGACAAGCATTGTAAGCTCTGAAATTAAGTTAGAAATGGTGCCAAAACCAACTAAACAAATCAAGCAAAGCATGCAACCAAGCCCAAGATTTGGAAACTAACCATGGGACTCGAACCAAGACTATATGAAGCAAATCCCAAAGGGCCATGGGGACCTAAAACAGTCCCAAGGCAAGTCTAATCAAGACCAAAAACCCACTTAGATGGCGTCTAAATGGCCTACACATGATGGCATACACAAAGGTCCAAACATGGAGTATAAAACAACAATTCTTTAAGGCACTAAAGGAGCATTAAATGTACGTAAACAAGCTTGCCATATGGACTGAAATGACATGGTAAGTGACTTCAAATCACTGAAACAAGCCAAGTAATGCATGCTAGGGGGTTCAAAACTCAAAGCCTTCAAGCTAGATTGCATGGTAGCTACTCAAAGCAAATCATGGATGACTCAAACGACCAAAAACAGACCTTAAGCATACCAAAACATGGATAAAAACTTCTTGAAGCCAAGCCAAAATCATGCTTAGAAAGACATGTTACAACATGAGGCATGTTAGGCCAAAAAAATGGGATTACAAGACAAGTGTATGGAGCACACATGGCATGTCTAAACCAACTTTGGATAGAGGTAAATCATGGCAAAATAACACCAAATACCTACTGAAATGAAGCTAAAGCAAGCTAGGCATACAAGCTACAACACAAGCCATTTGTGCAAGCATAAAAGACAACAAGGAGAGGGGATGACCCTCTTCTATTTAGGACCTCAAAACCACCTCTCCACCACTAAAAATCCTCTGGATTTCAGTGGTAGAGAGTTCATGCAAAGACCAAAACAATGGCCAAAAGGTATGGCCTAAAACAAGGCCTAACAAGGCCTTAGAGGGGGGAGACAACCCCAAACCTCAAAATGACCTTAAGCAAAGTTCAAAAGAAAGTAAAAAATAGAACTTTTCTCAGTTATACACTAAGCTTAAAAATGGATTCAAGATGGATTAAAAGCTTGTGCAAAAATAGGGAATAAAAGGGTAAGTTTCTCACCCTTGTAGACTTTCTTCAAGAACAAAACTCCAGCACTTTTTCTGAGTTCAAAACAACTCAAGAACTCCAAAACCAACTCCTTAGCACCTCAGCAACTCAAGGATGGTGTAACACTAGGTGTCTTAGTGCAAAAATGTGAACAAAATACACTTTTGGTCACAAATACACACACAAATATATATAGAGAGAGATAGAGAGAGAGATATATATATCAACTCTAACCCTAAAGTCCAGAACCTCTGAGAAGGGAGGAGGGCCTCCCTTCTTATAGAAATCCAATTTCTAAGGCCTCTAAGAGAAGCTAAACAAGAGGCAAATCCCTCCATACACGTGTATGGAGGGGGGCAATTGTGGATACCAACTGTTCCAGCTGGCATAAAAATATCTGCAAAAGCAGATGAACAGGGTTCAGCCCGCAAAAATGGCTAATTAACCAACAAAGGTGGCTGGCCGACTAAAAACAGTGCCGACCGGCCAAATATTTGGCCAGTAGCAAGAAAACTAGGCCGGTGGCCTCAAGCCAAGGCCGGTGAGGTGTGGGGATGACCAACAAGCCATTCTCTGCCCTCAGAAGCAAAAACACAAGTGTTTGGTCCATGACCAAGCACAAAACAACCAAGTTGAGAGATCTTGAGGCAAGGCCCGTAGCCGAGACCTCCGAGAAATCAAAACGAACACGAACATAGATGATCACTGAGTGTTCAAACAATGACGTCCAAGTCTTGAGGACAGTAAAAAATGGGGTGTCTACAGTCGCCATGAGCAACAAGAATATGTGCTTGGGCCCATTTTTAAGGAGATTCCCACTGAGCTCTCAGCTTTGTATCCTCGTCTGGAAGATTATTGCCTTTTTTATGAAGGTGGTCTCAATTGGGGAAGCTGGAGGATGAACCGACCCCATCGCTGCTGGCCCACAGTAAGGCCAGAATGGGAGGAATGGTATGATCGAGTCATCCCTGATAGGACACTGGATCTTCAGGAGCTTTCCCTCATTGATGCCCTTCAATTGTCCAGGTTCACCATTTAAGAGGACCCTTTTTTAATACTTGCTGCTCTTTGTTTTTGGAATTCTGCTTTCAATTTCTTCCAATTTAGATGCGGGATGATGGCTCCTACTGTCCTTAACATCTGTCATCTCTTAGGATTATCCCCTATTGGTACCCCCATTGGTCCAGACTATCCTGACCTCAAAACCCCTTTTTCCCTCCCCTATCTGAACTCATCCTATAGTGACTTTGTCTAGGTTGAGAACAAAAGAGAGGGCCCTCTGACTGATAGGGAATTTTTCTCTTTTATATTGTATTGGCTTTGCAAATTCCTTTTTTGTACCTCTTCTCAGAGGATCATGCTTGAGTTTGCCCCTCTTGCCAAAGCCCTTATTTTACAAAGAAATGTGGCCTTAGCTCCATACTTTCTAGGCTATGTTTATAGAGCTTGTTCCCATTTTTTGTGAAAAACCCTTGGATGCCAATCAGGGAGGTCCATTTTAGATATTTCAACTTTGGCTTTTTGCATACTTCACCGATTTACAGTCTAAATGCCTAAGGTTTTTGGAGCCAAACCCTACCATTTACCAATGTTTCACTCTATCTTTCCAATTTTGCTTTTTACTCTTCTTTCTTCTACCAACTCCCAGCTTCTCATTCTTCTCACAGCTTCCGTCCCTTTGAAACCACCAATATTGGCCCATTCTGGTTGAGGACTTTTTTGAGTGATAGGTCCTATTCTACACCCCAGCATAAAAACATGTGGGCCTCTATTCTGATTCCCAGGGAATTATTCATTGGGACTATGAACCTCAGAGCTTACAAATGCATCTCTGAGCCCTGTTGTCCTGCCCAATTTGCTAGGCAATTTAGACTTTCACAAGGGGTCCCTATTCCTCTCTACAGTCAGTCCAATTTAAGCCTTACCAGCAGGGATTTGAAGATTCGAAGATCCAGATTGGAAGAAGCAACTTCCAAATTCATCCAAGATTTAATTGACTTTGAGTGCTTACCCTTCATACCTCAAAGCAACATATTGAAAAGGTGCCAGAACTGGTGGATCGCCAATATGGAGTTGCACCTGGCCTTTCCTCCTCAAGATCTGTTAATGGTACTGGATGTAACTCAAGCAAAGTCTAAAGGGACTAGAGCTGTTATCTCTTCCACTGCTCAGGTTACTCCAGCTTTGGCGCCTACCACTACAAAGTTTGTTCTTGCTGTTTCACTTCCTCCTAGAGTTATTCGAGCTGCCTCGAAGAAAAGTATATACTCCTGCTTCTTTTCTCCTATCCTCCTTTATGATGCTCTTGCCCTCACTTATAGTTCTTTCTTTGGTGTAGGTGGTACGGGTGCCTCATAGGGAGATTTTTCCCAAAAGGTTCAAGCTTTGAATATTCTCAAGAGTAAACAGCAACAACAAAGGAAAAGAAAGCTCTTGCTTGACCCTGAAGAGGAGGTACATGTGGTTCATGTAGAAGAAAAGGAAGCAGAAATAGAACAGACAGAAAAAAAGTAAGAGACACCCTTAAAAAGAAGGAAGAAAATGACTGTCTCTCTTTCTGATTTCACTGGAGACCCTCTGAAGTTGAAAGACCTCGAACTGTGGAGCCAATTCAAGAAATTCTCCTACTCCCTGGTCCTACATTCTTCATACCTTTCTTGAGGCAAAGCATTCTTACATCTTTATCTTTTGGCTTAACTCCATACTTTCCTCTTTTATCCTTCAACTTTACCCAATTTATTCTCCCTTCAAGCCTTGTTGTTCCTTCCCTCCCTGAGGAAATTCCAACTATTACTTCATCTCCAGTGATAGCTGATTCCCGTAGAGAAGACATTGGTAGCTCACCAGTTCCTTATCCACTATCCTTATCTAGCTCCAGTCCCTCTTCTCTTGATTTACTGGTAGCTAAGACTATAGAAACTGCTAAGGATACTTCATCTTCTTCTCCTACCTCTATGCAGCCATCTCTTCCTCCTATCAGAGCCCTTTCTGCACCAAACATGTCAACAGAAGAAGTGGACATTTTTGAAGCTAGACTAGCTAGCCTTTTTGAGATGCCTTCCACCACTCCAACAGCTAGCAATGAAACTGAGCCATTAGTCCTAGCCGATTTTCTCTTAGAAATTTTTGAGTGCTCTTCCTCCACTAGTAGGACTTCCTTATCTTCATTAGACTTGGACAGTTGTTTGGAGTTGCTGACATTCTTTTCGAGGATCCCCTTCGAAGCCTTGCAAAGGCCTATTATCAAGAATGGCTTCCTCCAGTGTTGCAAGGTCGTTGAGCAATCCAGCGTGACTATTTCAAGTCATTTATCTCATGCGGCGGCTACCATTGACTTTTACATCAACATCTGCCATGTTGCCAAAGCTGCAGAAGAGAAATTGCTGAGAGACCAGAGATTTGTTTCCTAGATACATGCTGAAGTGTCAGAATTAAGAGAACAACATTCCTATGTCTCCTAATTTCGAGCTCAACTATTGGAGAAGAAAGCTCAGCTTGAAGAAGAGTTATCAGCAGTCAACCTGACTTTAGATCGAACTGCCACCAAGCTGCAGATTACTAACCAAGGACTGGCTGATCGAAAGCAGGAGATGGCTACAGCCATTCAATTGTTCCCATCTCTTAACAGTAGAGAGTCAATTGAAAAGGAACAGTTGAATCATTGTACTGACTTTTGGGCCAATCTTTAGTTGCATGTATTCAACTCATTATAAAATAAGATCTTTATTTATTATTTGAGTGTTTTCATGCTTCTTTCGTTTAGCACTTATTATATTCCTTGTGTTACCACACGATTAGATAATAAGGCTTCAAATATCTGCCATTAATTTTCTTGGGATGCACATATCTATTCAAATTTCTCAAATGATATGTTCCCCAAGGCAAGATTCTATAAACTTGATATGGTCCCTCCTAGTTAGGTGACCATTTGCCAAATTTGTGGCTTTTAATCCCTATTGGGAGTATTGTCTTCCATACCAAATCACCTTCATCAAAGTTAATGTGCTTGACCTTCTTATTATAGTTTTTGGCTGCTTTCTTCTTTTGGAAAAGAATGCTATTTAATGCCAGAATTCTAACTTCATCCACGTTCTCTAATTCCAAGCACATACTCTGATGATACTACTCAAGAACTAATTGATCCTAGCATCTCACCCTCAAAGACTTAATGTTAATTTCTACAGGTAGTATTGCATCATGCCCATATACTAAGGCACAAGGAGTAACTCCTGTACTTGATCTTGGAGAAGTCCTATAAGTCCATAATACATCCAATAGTAAGTTATGCCAATCCCTGGGATTGTCTTCCATAACTTTCTGTATTCCTTTCTTCAAAGATTTATTGGATGATTTTGTCTGACCATTGGCTTGTGCATAATAGAGGGTAGAATTACAAGGCTAATTCCAAACTCTACCACATAAGACTTTACCATCTTCCCATCAAATACAGTCCCATTATCAACAGTTATAGTTTGTGGGATGCCAAATCGGTGGATCAGATCTTTAATGAATCCAATAACTTTGGTCTGGTCTACAACCTTATACGGTTTAGCTTCGACCCACTTAGTAAAGTAATCTGTAGTTACTAAGATGAAACAATGATGCTTCGAAGAGGGTGGATGTATTTTCCCTATCATATCTATAGCCCATCCTCTATACGGCCATGCTTTACAACCGCATGCAGATCAGTTACGGGTACATGTCTTATTGTGCCATGCTTTTGGCATGCCTGGCAACCTCTAGTGTATTCTATACAATCTTTAAAGATGGTTGGCCAATAGTAGGAATGTCTTCGAAGCAGCCATCTTATCTTCACACCAGGCTGATGAACACCACAGATGCCTTCATGAACCTCAGCCATGGCTGTCAATGCTTCCTTTGGACCTAAACATTCCAATAATAACATGACTGCCCTTCTTTTGTAGAGAGTATCACCATACATAATGTATCGCATAGATTGCAATTTGATTTTTCTGCTAGCTTTCGAAGATGGGCCAGCTAGATATTGCATTATTGGATGCCTCCAATCTTGTTCCTGTAAGTCATTATGATTGACTTCTAATACCACATTCCTTTTATTTAAGGGTGATATTACCTTTTGATATGTTGTTTGGCTTATGTTCTTTTGAGTGTTATCCCTTCTCCTGAAATTTGAAACTTTCTGAGCCACATCATTAGCTTTATTATTCAAGAATCTTGGGACATAAGTCATATTTGCTATCTAAAATTGAGAAATCAAATGTAATACAACAACATAATAAGGCAACATGCTTGCACTTTGACACTTGAAAATTCCTTTCACCTGTTTAACCACCAATTAAGAATCTCCAAATATATCAGCTGCATGAGCTTGTAATCCAATAAGTATTTCCAGTCCCATTATTAAAGCTTCATATTCAATTTGATTATTGGAGCAAGTAATTTCATCTACTTTGAAACCTTGTGTGGTTTCTACCCCTTGTGGTGACTTAATCACCACACCAATTCTAGTTAGACTGTAGGCTTTTGATCCATCGAACCACATTTGCCATGGTTCAACACTAACCATACCAAGCTCTATTATCTCTTGGCTTTCCGTCTGACATGGATGATTTGTCAAGAAATTAGCTAAAACTTGTCCTTTTACTGTCTTTTGGCGGGCTTATTCTAGATGAAATTCTGATAAAGCTAGTGTCAATTTGCCAATTCTTCCTCTCAACATAGGTTTAAACAACATATATTTAACCAAATCTGTGGTTGTAATTACCAAGACAGTTGTAGGCAAAAGATAGTATCTTAGTTTCATTGCAGCAAAATACAATGCAAGGCACAGCTTTTCTACAGCTGAATATTTACATTCACAAGAATTTAGAAACCTACTAAGGTAATAAACTGCTTGCTCTTTTCCTTCTTCATTGTCCTGGGTTAAGAAAACTCCCAGTGAATCTTCTGCTGCAGCAATATACAACTTTAAGGGCTTATCACCCTTTGGTGGCATCAGCATTGGAGGCTTGGCCAAGTAGGTCTTGATTCCTTTGAAAGCAGTTTGATGCTCTACTGTCCACACAAATTCCTCTTCATCTTTCAACCTTAATAAGAAAGAAAATACTTTTGTTTTCCCTGCAGTATTAGAAATAAATCTTCGAAGAAAATTAACTTGTTCAAGGAATTTTTGTACTTCTTTCTTACTTGATGGAGGTCTGGCTTCAATGATAGCTTTGGCTTTGTTCTGATCAATCTGTATTCCCTTCTTGTGTAGTACATAGCCCAAGAAGTTTCCAGCTGATACGCCAAAAGCACATTTGAGAGGATTAAGTTTCAACTTGAATTTTCTCATTCTTTCAAAAACTGTTTTCAAGTGAAACAAATGTTCCTCCATGGATTGAGATTTCACTACAATGTCATCAATGTAACATTTTAAATATCCTCCAATGAGATCATGAAAGATAGTGTTCATAGCCCTTTGATATGTAGTCTCAGCATTCTTCAGGCCAAATAGCATTTTAACCCACTCGAATGTGCCAATGTTCTCAGGACATCTGAATGCTGTCTTGTGGATATCCTCTTCTACAATGCAGATTTGGTTATAACTAGAGTACCCATCCATCATTGATAAAATCTTGTGCCCTGCTAAACTATCTACCAATAAATCTACTATGGGCATGGGGTACTCATCTTTTGGAGTTGTTAAATTCAGATTTCTGAAATCGATGCATACCCTCATTTTACCATTCTTCTTGACTACAGGCACAATATTGGATAGCCATTCAACATACCTGGCTGTTCTAATAAAGTCTGCCTTGAGGAACTTAAGAATTTCCTTCTTGACCTTCTGAATCACCTCAGAACTCATTCTTCTTGGTTTTTACTTGCATGGCTTGAAATTAGGCCTCGTAGGGAGCCTATGTTCTACTAATGACCTCTCCAATCCTGGTAGTTCATTATAAGACCATGCAAAACAATCTTTATATCTCTTCAAGACCACCAACAACTGATCATTGTCAAGAGCATTCAACCAAGCACTTATATAGGTAGGCTGTTGTATAGAACTTTCCACTAAGTTCACTTCTTCCAAAGGGTCTTGCATCTAAGGACTCACTGATGCTTCTTTTTTGATTTCTTTTATCTTCGAAGCAATCTCCTTGCTCTGTCCTGCTCCCAGTTTCTTTGATTCAACATCTTTGCCCTCCTCCTCATAGACAAAGTCTGTCCACAAGGCTTCTTCTTCTTGTATCTCCTGGACTTTTGTTTCAATGTCCAATGCACAGTATTTTCCCAAGGCCAAAACCCTGACCTGTTGCTGCTCCTGCTTACAGCCAATTGCCATGGTTTTTTCTCTTGATTTTGCATCTTCTGGACTATTGATTTTATGTCCAATACTGAGAACTTAATTAAAGCCAAAGACCTGGCCTCCTAGGTTCCATCTTTTTGCCTACAACCACGCATCATTGTCATCTTTGGCGACAAACTCCTCATCAACACTTTCTTGGACTTAGTGCTTCAGGTGTGCTAATTCCTCATCAGTTGTCACTTCAGCTGATCCATCAGGTCTCCTCAGTACACTGAGTGGTGCCACTCATTCAGTATACAATTTGGCCTCTGCAAAATCTGCACAAGCTATGAAGGGTTGAGGATCTGCATTGATCTTCTCTGTCTCTCCACTACCCAAGGCCATCATTATTTTCTGACGTAGAGAGGAAGGCACGCACTTGTTAGTGTGAATCCAATCCCTACCAAGTAGAGCATTGTACTTAGCATTGCTGTAGATAACGAAGAATGCAGTCATACAATCCCTGGTTCCCACACTCAAGTTGATGGGCAAAATGCCTTGAGCCATCTGTTTATCTCCAGTGAAACCAGCAATGGTTGTACTGGTTGGGATTAGTCTGGGGTTCCTCTTTCTTAGTTTCTTCAAAGAAGATTTCGGAAGCAGGTTTACTGCTGCCCCATTATCCACCAATACTTAGTTCATCTGTATCTCATCGAAGAAGGCCTTGATATACAAGGGTTTGACATGCTGTGTCATGGATGTCGTGGGATACTCAAAAGAGTATGAGAGGTTAATACTCACTTCTTCCTCACTCTCATCTCCAGTTTCCATTGGTATGGCCACTTCGGATTCATCTTGTACCATACTCACTTGTGAGTTTTCACTAGAAATTGGAATTGGGTCAATTTCCTAACCTTCTTGGTTCTCATCTTCAGCTTGGAATTCTTGTGGTAGTATATGTACCATATTCACTGATACTAGAGGAAACGAACCAAATTGGATGACTGGCTGTACCTATTTCTTTTCCTGGCCAACTTGTTCAATTACTTCAGAAGCATCTTCCATGCTGCATTCTGGCACTTCGGTACTAGTAACTTTCTTCGATTGATCTGTTTCTATTGGTTTTTCAACCAAAAATGTTTGCTCAGCCATGAAGGCTTCAAACATTTCTTCCTCTACCATCTCCTTCCTTTGGTCTAGGCCAACTTCTTCCTCAGTCTCACTATCACTTTCCATCAAAGCCTTTTCCAGTCCTGCCAAACTGGATCTCTCTTTGGCTTTTAGTTCGGAATGAACTTTGGCTAATTGCTCTCTGCTGCAACTCCTCTTGTCTTGAAGAGTCAATCTTGGATTATGATCTAACTTTAAACTTTTTTCTCCCTCAACTTCGCCCTTTGGCTGGACCAATGAAGAGTTTTCTCCACTTTCTTTCTGATCCTTCTGGTATTGAGTGTACCTTCCTTGGATCTTCCTTCTTTGGGATCTAGAGATCACTGGGACCATATCTAGTTCCTTTGTTTTTGGAAGCTTTAGTAACACCCAATTATTTGGAGCTACCGAAGGAGGTTTGACCATCCTACTTTGGTTTCCAACAACATTTCTTTGGGTAGACATTTCCCTAGGTTTGTTTTGCATGACAAACCAATCTAGGACTCCAGGCACCCACGAACCTATTAGCCCAGTTGTTGAACTGTCTCGTTTTTCCTTCGAAACCATCTTCGAAGCTGGCTGTGAAGGCCATTGCTTGGCCCTGACTCCCTGTTTTAGGCCCAATTCAGGCCTTCTACAAGGTGGCCGCTTTACATCCTGTGTGAGGCTAGTTTAGGAGGCCAATCCCTGACTTTGATCCCATAACTTGAATCCCTTTCAGGTCTCCTTTCAAGATGATTACCCTCCATTCTGTAATAGTTAGGTGGTATGGATTCATATAGAGGTCTCTTGCCTTTGGAGTGCACTCCATCGGCTGTTGGCTCAGCCATTAATGGTTGCTGCCTAATACTCGTTGGATATGGCTTTTTGGTATAAGCATTGTTTGGTTTAGGACGCCTCCGCACATCTTTGTAATATTACTTCCCATCAATCGGAAGCCCTTTCAGCCAATTGTAGCTCAACCTATATCTGGGACACATTCTTTGCATGACGGTTGCCTCTAAAGAATCATCATCCAGTGCTTCTTCATCAGAGTCTTCCCTTTGGTTTGGAAAACCTTGTCCAATAGCTGGCAGACTTTTAGAATTTTTCTTGACAGTAGTCTGGCTGGCAACATGCATTTGCGCATTGACGTCTTCCAATTCTTTCAAAGATAAGTTCTGGAAATCTGGCACAATAACATTGACTGCCACTTCTCCAATTTCTGGAAATGGATTAGTGTCAATCCCCATGGCTTTTTTTGTTTTAGCTGGGAATTTCAAACTTCCCTTTCGAATCTGCTCTTGGATCCTGTCTCGAAAAATAATGCATTTTTTAGTTGAGTGAGACCAAGAATTATGCCAATTACAATAAACTTTTCCTTTAAGTTCCTCTAGAGACAGAATTTTGACTCCTTTTGGTAGCTTCAGAAAGTTCATAGCAAGCAAATGATCAAAAATGTAATCTGCCTTTGTCAAATCAAAAAAGTATTTCCTATGAAGGTCATTCTTTTTAAACTGGTGGTCTATTGTTGTGTCTTTATGGATTAATGCTTCACAGATCACATGTTCTTTCTTTACAATCTCTGTTGCATCAATCTCATAATTAGGATCTCTATAATACGTCTTGTATGATGCATTACTTCGATCTTGTTCTTCCTCTAATAATGCTTCATACCTAGATACCTTATAGGTCAGTTCTATTAAGTCTCTAAACTCAGTTGAGTCAAACTTCTTTCGAAGCCTAAACTCTAGACCATTTCGAGCTAATCACACGAACTCAGGCTCTGGTAGGACAATCCTACATTTCTTTCATGCTCTCTTGAACTTGGCAATAAATTGAGCAGCTTTTTGATCAGGTCTTTGACTCAACCTTGCCAAGTCTGCTATAGAAACTTCTGGCTCCATTTGGAAGAATTGGGCATGAAATGCTTCTTCCATTTGTTGCCAAGTTTGGATAGAGCCAGGTGTATGGTTAACATACCATACAAAGGCTGCCCTAGTTAGAGAATTTGGGAACAATCTTAACTTCATGTAGTTATTATTGATAAATTCACCACACTGAGCAGCGAACCTAGCAATATGCTCAACTGTTGACTGGTTTCCATTCCCATAAAAAGGGCAAAGTCTGGTATCCTGAAGCCTCTTGGGTATTCATGTACCCTATCTACCCATTCTGGGTATGGTTTCCTGTTCACAGGAGTTTGAACCCCTCGAGCTATTGGTCCATGCATCTCTTTAACAATATCAGTAATTTGGTCCCTAGGGACCATATTTGGTGCCTGTTGAACCACTACTGGAGGAACAAACACATGATTTGGTGGACAACCTTGTGCCTGGGGTCCTCTTGCTCCATAGGGTGGTATGTTTGGGACTGGTTGTCCCTGTGGTGCTGGCTACTGTTGAGGGTATGAGTGACCCCTTTGAGCCTGTCCTGCGAAAGGTGTTGGAACAGGTGTTTTGTCTCTTCCAGTTGTAGGAAACCCTTCTAATCCCCCGGGTACAAATTCGAACAAAGGATTAGTGAACCTCCTCGTGCCAGGTATGGCTTCGAACATGGGATTTGGAAGCATTCTGATATGCCATTTTCTTGTGTTGGGTCAGATCCACCAATTTGCATTGCTTCACTGTTAAGTAAGAAGGCATTTTGATTGCCACAGGCCTCAAAAGAGGCTCATACCAAGACTGAGGTGATGATCTTTCATGGTTTTGGTTACTAGCTTGACCGTTAGTATGTCCATTACTCTGCATAGGCTGTTTATCTCTAGCCAATCTTTGCTGAGGGACATTTGAATTTTCTTTTATATACCTTGCGTTAGTTGGTTGATGAGTATTCATTCGATCCAAAAAGGATGTTGCCACCTTTCCATTGTGTTCATTAATTGCTGTTCCATGGCGTTTACTAGGCCACCCCATGGATTCATTGGCTGAGTAGATGGAACAGTGGATGGTCCAATTCCTTGGCTTCGTCCAATATACTGAACATGTGGTACTTGTTCCGAAGTGCTGGTTTGTTCGACCATAGGTTCTGATAAAATAGGTGCTTCCACAGGATGTGTTATCATATTATCCTCTGGATTAGGCATTTCTACGTCTCATTCCACGCCTTCCTTGTCTCCTACGTCTAGCCATTTCAATTAGTCCCACTGGACGTACCAAAAATATATGTTGGCTTTTTGACTTTCGAAGGTTATTTTTGTAATTGTGAGCATGCCAGCAAGGATCAATCAGTCTTTACAGAATATTAATTGCCAACTAATTATCAAACGATTGTGTTTTAGTTCTTTCAGCCTCAATGAAGAGGACTTTTACTGGTGGCTTTGTTTAGGAGAATTAAGTAAACAATTATTAAATGAAGAACAATTGTAACATTTCATTAAGTAAAATGAAAGACTTACAAAGATCTAAATCAGCCCCATAGAGGTTTACAACAACAAACTACTTGAAACTACTCCTATGAACGAAATGCAGTGCAGGAATTTGAAGTACAAAAATGTAAAGAACAAGAAATGTAAAAACTGGAAGGAAAAATAAAGTAAATAAAACTGATTTTTTGGATATGAGTTTGGGGGCTCTTTCTGAGACATTCTCTGCTATTTATACTTCTTAATGACAACCGTCGAACTGAATTTCTAACCGTCGAACCACCCTCCATGGTCGCTGATCATGTTGCCTTATAGTTAGTTCTATTATGCCATATCTGCAGTTAGAATTCTCTCTTGATTTTGAATTTAAGTATGAATAACCGTTGAACCCATATCATTTTGCATCTCTTTGCTGATCTAGTATTTATGCAGATCCACAATAACCAATACTAACTGCCACGCGTGTGATTACATTGAAGATTTGAATTGTCTTCCCGTATTGCCCTTATATTGCCACGTGTCGAACTGTAATTGGTTTATACAAAATATGTAGCCAACAGATATTAATTCATTGGGCTTTGCAAAGACTGATTAAATCATTCTCTAATATCTATCTTTCACATTGGTCACTTTCATTTTACCTTTCACCCTACAAATCGTTTTTCTATTTCTATTTCTATTTTTTAATTTGAAATATAGGTTGTATTATTAGTTGTGATTTTTGTAGACCTATTTTTGGCCTTCCTAAATACATAATCCTGGCTTCGTCCTGATTGTGGAGTTGAGACATTATTTCTAGTATAGTCCATATATATTGAAAATAAATATCAATTCTACAATATATATATATATATATATATATATTTTGTATACTTTTGATGTTTTAATTCTTTAACATTTAGAGTTGTTTTGGAAATAGATTATTTTAGTTGGCATTTTAGATTTGAAAAATATTAGAAACCTCAAAAGATTTACCAAAATGTCTATTAAATGTCTCACATGTGTGTGGGACCCACATGGAACTCACATGGTGTGTGTCCACACCCATGTGAGACATTTGGTAGAAATTTTAATAAATCTTTTGGAGTCTTTAACATTACTCTTTAAATTTTTACGAAAGTACGTTCAAAAAAGTCAAAAGAAAAATTAATATTTTTGTAGTGACTTTTTAACTGAAAAAAAAATATGTTGCCAAAACAACCCTTAATATTACTGTTAAATACAGGGCCGTCTTAAACTTCCACAAGGCCTAAAACAAAATTTTATTGCGAGACATTTTATATTTTAAACTTAAATATAAATAATATTTATTATTTTTAGTAAATTATATCATGTAAAATTCATGTTTCTTTGATTCTCGTAACTAAAATATGAGAGTTATTTAAAATATTTAGCTATGGAAAAAGAGAAATTAAAAGTGTCAGAAGTTATCAAATAAATAAAACTTATAAATTCAAAGCAAAAATTAAGAAAAATTTATAGAACCTATTTCAAATTGGTGAGGGATTATTTTAAAGTTAGCTTTTTTAAAATTATATATTATAAGCTATTCAAAATTTATGGAGTCTTTTTCAATGAACCTTCATTTATTATAATAATAATAATAAAGTATGCATATGACAAACATATACTAAATCGGTGGAGGGTTTCACTAAAATTTTAAAACTTGTATTATATTAATTGAGTATATATATGTATTTATTGTATTGATTTTGTGGAGGTCTTTATCAAAATGATCTTATGAGAAACAATTAAATTTTATTATGACTTATTGTTATATATGAAAATTTTGAGATCGTTTTACAAATAAGGCCGAAATCTATTACGTCAATTGCCTAATGCTTCAGCCGGCCTGGTTTTTTATTTTTTATTTTTTATTATTTTTTATTTTTATCAATAAAGAAATCTTTATTAATGAAAAAAGAACTCATTACATCAAGGAGAAAGGATTGGTGCAAAAAGAATCATAGTAAGACATATCAATCCTAACTCAGTTGACATCAATATACTCACCCAATCCCTTACTAGCACACCATTAGGAGTTGGTGAGTTGCCAACGGAAGCGAAGAAAAACACAACAATTGGCAAAAACAAAACACCACCTAACAAAACCCCACCAAACAATCCTCTGATTACAAAACCAAGACACAAACAACAATATCAAAACTCCTCCAAAAACATCACTACAGCACAGCACCAAAAACAACTCTGTAGCAGCAACAGTAACAAACTTTAATCTACAATGACAAATTTTATGTCGAACTTTTATACGTAGGCGCTATTGCATTAGCAATAGTTGACTGGGTAATTTGATATAAAGCGTTGACGCGAACAACTATTCTAACCATATGAGTTTAAATAAACCGAAAGTGACTGATAAATACCCGTCGATACTAATTTAATGAGCTCCACCAAAACAAAATAAAAATTCTCCACATCACTCATTATTAAAATGGAAATGCAGAAGGTTGGATTTGACTGTGCCTCATGTCTGGAAATTTGTATGGTGTTCTTGGAGTAAGTCCAAATAGTATCCTAACTTGATTTTTATTGATTAAAATAAATAAATTGACTAAATTTGTATTGCTTTTAAAAAAATAATGACACAACATTTTGTGGCCGTTTGGTAGAACTTATTCACAGCTTAAATCAACTTCTAGCTTAAAATAAGTCATATTAGAGTGTTTGGTAAAAATTATGGGGATGAATTATGGCTTAATTTAAGCCATTTCACGTGTAATCTGTTAAGTTGGCAAAGAGGTGCAGAGACCACCAGTGGTTGAGCCTGTGGTGAACAGAATGCATGACAAAGGCAAGAAGCTCTTGCATGAATCCAGGCCACATAACTATTATAGAATGGAGAGTAGCCATTCTGAAAGAAAACTGGAGAGAGGCTCAGTTCATGGAATCAAAGCCAGAGATTGGCCCCCTAGACCAGTTTCACGCAGGACAGAAAATGGTCACCCTTATCGAAGGTCTGAATCAGACTCAAAACATGAGGACAAAACCAAGCACTTACCTTCACGGCCAGTTTCGAAGATGGCTTCGAAGGTGGAAAATGACAGTTCAGCGCCTGAATCAGCAAGTTCATGGGTACCTAGGGTCCCAGACTGGTTTGTAATGCAAAACAAACCTAGAGAATTGTCTGTTCGAGGAGATGTTGTAAATCAAGGCAGGATGATCAAGCCTCCTATGGTGGCTCCGAATAACTGGGTGCTGCTTAAACACCCAAAGAATAACATGCTTTGAATGGTCCCAGTCATCTCAAGATCACAGAAGAGAAAAATTCAGCGCAGGTACACCCAATA
>NW_021026205.1:254146-264176 GCF_004153795.1 Camellia sinensis
CTAGATGAATTCAACCTCCTACCTATTGATATAAATTAAATACTAATATATTATCTGTGCTATGTATAGGTATAAATAAATAATCAAAAATTAGTTTTTAAATTACAATAATAATATAAAATTCATTTAAATTATGTAGTAAAAATGATTTATAATCAATTCAATTTTATTCATTTTTATTCTAATATCATTAATTGTGTGTTATCCACCCAAAAATCATTAATTGTGTGTTCTAAGTTCTTAATAAAAAATTGCATGTCATAATTTAATTGGTAAAAATTAAAGAATAAATTACAAAAATTATATTTATAATAAAATATAAATACATTTCGTTTTATAAGTTTCGTAATATATTAATTTTTTCTTATTTCACAAAGCCTAAAATTTTTTTACTCAAAATTATAAATTGTCGTATGTTATAACTCTTACGTGAAAATAGATTATGATTGACTTGTGATGTTGGACTAAACATTAGAAGTGACATAGAAGCTACTCGACTCAATATTTATGCTAATGTGACCTTTACCTAATCATTAAAAATTATTTTTATCGGTTCATGACTGGTATGAGCTAGTTTGGGAGTTTCAATATTGGATTAAATATTAAAAATTAGCCTAAAAAATCTAGTTCGAGTTGATTTTTTTTTTTTTCAATAATTCTTGGTTTACGCTATAATACATTATATTTTAATAAGTCAATATCGTAAAAAACATCTTAATGTTTACGGTACTTTTTATCAATCAATAAAAAAAATTATAAATATTAAGAGAATTAAGTTCGAACAAATTCTAACATAAAATTTTTACCTTAAAACTTTAAGACATACACATTTTGTTTGACTCTATAACTAATTTTTGAGATAGCAACTAAAATAAATTTCAATTATTATTATATTGAGATACATGTGTGATAAGAGTTTGTAATATATAATTTTAAAAAGTAATATTAATTCAAAATTTTCAATATGAAAAATATGTACCCAACTTTATGTTATGTTTGATTCATGGATTTGGGTAGAAATTTGAAATGAGAAAGGAAAAAAATAGGTGAAATATGAATGAAATATAACTACATTTTACCTAATTTCATAAGCCTTTTCATTTTCCCTTTCAAAATTTCTACCAAAAGCCATGAAATAAACATATCATCAATGTTTGAAAGGAGTTTTGGATCCTATATTGTATTGATATACACTATATAAAAAAAACTATATAATATTTATTGGGAGACGCAAGTTCTTGAAATGGATCATCAATCGCATTATAAGGGAATAAAAGTTAGCTAATATTTTTTTTAATATTTAAAAAATTAAACATCAAGAAAAATAAACTATGGAAGATGTGAATTGATTCCTATATTTTAGTGATACAAAAATTTAAATTTTGAAACTAATCCTTTTCTAATTTCTAAATTTAAAATTTTAAATGGATTAATTAAATTTCTTTTTGAAATGTGCAAATCAAGACATAATAAGTTTTTTTTTTTTTAAATGATTCAATAAAAGCTATAAGATTTTTTTTAAAATTTTAAAATTGATTAAAACTTTCCATTTTCCAATTTTCTAAATTTAAATTATAAATAAATTAATTAACTTTCCTTTTGAAATGTGTAAAACAAGGTGTAATAAGATTTTTTTTTTAAAAATGATTCTACAAAAGTTAAAAGATTATTTTAATAATTTTAAAACTGTTTATTTAACTTTCTTTTTCAAATTTCTAAATTTAAATTTATAAATAGATTAATTAACTTTCCTTTTGAAATGTGTAAATCAAGATATAATAAGATTTAAAAAAAAAAAAATTAAAACTGATTAGTTACCTTTCCTTCTCAAATTTCTAAATGGATTAATTAACTTTTCTTTTGAAATGTGTAAATCAAGGCATAATAAGATTTATTTTAATAATTCAATAAAAGTTAGCTAATAGAAGATTTTTTAATTATTTAAAAAATAATAATTCTAGAAAAATAGTATGAGGGTTTTGAATTTCACAAGACTTTTCTCATTAGAAACCTCATTTCCTTAATATATAGTATATATATTGATTGGAATGTTGATGCATATAAAACCAATAAACATCAAGAGAAAAAATCTATGCAAAATGTGAATTGATTCCTATATTTTAGTGGTACAAAAATTGAAATTTTAAAATTGATTAGTTAACTTTCCTTTTCAAATTTCAAATTTAAATTTTTAAATGGATTAATTAACTTTCTTTTTGAAAGGGGTAAATCAAGCCATAATAATAAGATATTTTTAAATGATTCAATAAAAACTCACTAATAGAACATTTTTTTAATTATTTAAAAAATAAAAATTTAAGAGAATAGAATTTTGAGTTTCACAAGGCTCTTCTAATTAAAAATTCATTTCTGCTTAATATATATAGATTGAGGTGTTAAAAGATAAAATAAGTAGAGTATATTTTAGGCATCATTGTGTAATTTAGGGTTGATTGAGACTTGAAGGTTTTATTGACTACATATTATTAGCTTATAAATTGCGTACCTTCATTGTGAGTCCAACCACTGAATAAATTGTAATTCAAATCGAGACTTCGGAGCTCTTTGAAAGGAAGGAAGAGGGAGGCATTTATGAACCAAATCGTATCATCGACATAATATACATCTTTTATACTATCCAGAGAGAGCTCTGTCACGTGTCCTGTGGTGTGATCACACGTGACTCTCTCCCAATCACAGCAATCGCTGTGATGGTCTGCTTTCTCATCAACCCAGGTAGGGAGAAGATGATCTGCATCAGCACCGTTGGATTTGAGGAAGTTCTTGAATTCCAATAGACCCCTCCTCTCTCCTTCCAAACAACCATCACTATGTCCACTGACAAGAATCAAAACTATTAGTACCCACATGATACCAAACTTGCCCAGAAAAACCCACCCCATTTATGCAAAAATAAAAATAAAAAGAACTATATGAATGTAACCAACATAGTTCTTTGTATATATATATATATATATAACAATCTATGCTGTGTATATGCAAAGCTTGATCTAACATACTTGGATTGGGTTGTACAGATGGCAAGCATCCCGTGGATCTATGGCTGATAATTATGGTTGGGTTTAGTGAAAAATGCTATAAATCCTAAATAAATTATCAAATATTCTACTAAATGGATCATTCGTCATGTGAGAGATTTAATAAAATATTTGATAATTCATTTAGAGTTTTTAGCATTAACTCTAGGTCTAGTCCCAAGACTTACTATTCTTGCCTCCACAACACTACAAAGACTAGACTTTGAAAGTTGATCTCAAGTCAATATCTACAAGAAGTGAACGCGTAATGTTTTTACACTGCAAAGACTAGACTTGAAAAAATTATCATCCAGTAGTATTTTTACGAAGTTAATAAAACAATTTAAAATTTAATTATTAATATTTAAAAAAACTTCATCAATTAATAATTATTTTTTTAAATATATATTGAAACTTAAAAAAAGAAAAAGAAAAATCAATGCAAGAAGACTCCATGGAAGCCCACTCCACTCCAGAGTATCCAGACACAAATTTTTGAGGAATGTAGTAGAAAGCACATTTGTTTTATTTGTTCTTTTCAGAATTGATTTTTATTTAGAGTTATTTACATTAAGGAGCAAATTAAACACAAGCGCCACACGCATGCACTGATACGTGTACAAACGAATTAATCAACAAAAAGCTGCACAAATGAAGTATATATAAGTTGCAAATGTGTGTCACATTGTTACACAGTCTTGGGTAGAACTCAATCCCAAAAGCTAGCTATTGAGGTAAAGGTGCCCTTACGGTTATATACTTCACATTATTTTAGTACCTAGGCAATGTGGAACTCTATAAACAAAATCTTTTGTGCTAATGCAAAAATAAGTAAGACAATGTAACAAACAATCTCCTCATCGTAGATGCTTTCCAAAAAAAAGCCCTACAGTACACATTAATACATTTAAACTGTCAAAGATACCTTGCTCATGACATGATAAAAATACATTAGTCTAAAACTATAGTGCTCTTATATTTGTGGCAAAATGGATGTTGAAATTAGAGGAGTGAAATTCATATAATAAAAAAGGTGAGAGGGTAATTTATGTGAAAATTGGGTCGAGCTGGGTAATGGGCCGTTATGAGTCACAGTACAAAGGGCCGAGTAAAAGGGCCACGTAAGTCACTCCGGTCGTATGAATATTCCGAAGTTAGTCCAGTCCTAAGACTGCGAAGCTAGTCCGGTCCGACGTAAGAACGAAGTTAGATCGGTCTACCGGTACCTTTGAGTTAGACCGGTCTTGGAGTTATACCGGTCACGACTTGTTAGTTCGGTCTAACCACGCCATGTGTTGTGCATGAGAAGCCGACGTAAGAGAAGTAAAAGGAAGAGCTAGTTCGGCTTATTCTACAGCTATGCATAGTCGTGTTTACTTCGGTCGTATTGGAGTTCGGACATGATAGAACCATCTCACTTGGTTTAAGCAGTGAGGGGGGTATTGAAGGATAAGCATTATCTTTCAGGAGTATAAATCCTAGGAGGACTCTGCATGGAGGAGTAGAAGTCCTACTAGGATTGTGCCACACAAAACCTATAAAAGCTCACAAACATCACCTTTGGAGAGGTAACACACAACTTTGCTTTCTGGATACACAAAGCTTTTGTCTATTTGTCAAGCTTACTGACTTAGGCATCGGAGAGGTTTCCGGCACACACCCGCCGGCTAGCTCACGTTTGTGTTTTCAGGTGATAAGGCGACGTCGTACGGAGAAGCGCAGACTTGATCAACAGGATTATACGAGAAGGTTTATTTCTTTCCTGTACAATTGGCGCCGTCTGTGGGAAAATCAGACAGAACAAAACCTCTTGATTAAGCTTATCCTCTTTAGAAACAATGGCACACATTGAAGAATTTCCGCAGTCCGCCATCGACGGGCAAACTCCGGATGGGGGCACAAGGCGTGAAGGACTACCTTCTATCCCTCCCATGGCAGATTTGGAGCCCCAACGACATAACACCAGGAGGGATACTAGGGGAAGGCGGACTAACAGCCCCCGTCACTTTCGTTCGCAAAGTCCTGACAGGCAAAGACGGAGGATTGATCCTCAAGCTCTGGAAGACCGCGTGAAGGAGCAAGATGAATTAATAAGGAAGATGACGGCGGACATGGAGGCCTTGAAGCGCCAGATGAAGAGAAAAGAAGTGGCGACAGGAGAGGGGTGCAAAAACAAGACGCCCCCTCGCCACTCAAAAAATCGTAGTAGGGATACCACACCCTCGCAAGGAGAGAGAAGAAGCCTCAGGACAGGCGATACTCAATCCAGGTCTTCCAGAACTCGTCACTCCAGGTCTGAGAGGACGAGATCTGAAAGATCATACACTGAAGGAAGCACGTATTGGCCCTCACATATGCACCAAACCAGATCTAGACAGACGGAGTTACCCAGATCATCCGACTTACGAACCGTGCTCGAAGAAAAGGCACGATGCAAGGAGGATGCCAGGTCACGGGATCCACACAGAGTTTCTGCCTTACAGCGGTTGGCTCCTCGGACGCATGGAAGCGTCGAGATTGGAATGCCAATACCGCGCCTTGCCTACGAACCAACGGACAAAGCATTGGCAAGGCTGTAGACTTCGCCATTTGTTCCGGCAATTGAAAACGCGCCCCTACCATCAGGCTTCCTTCTACCCAAATTCACTACATATGAAGGGAAGACGGATCCCTACTCACACTTTCGCCACTTTCTCCAGGTTATGGCTGTGTACAGGCGAAACGAGGCCTTAATGTGCATACTCTTCCCCTCTAGCCTTGGCGACCTAGGCTTGACTTGGTTCAAGAAACTTCCAGAGGGCAGCATAGCCTCTTGGGCACAATTGGCAGAGGCGTTCGTAACAAGGTTCTGAACAAACACTAAAACCCCGGTGGAGATCGACCAGCTACTCTCCATCGACATGGGCGATAAAGAGACCCTAAGATCCTACAATAGTCGCTACTGGGAGACATTCAATCAGATTAGGGACTACCCCACCAATCTCGCCATTGCACAATATAAAAGAGGCCTTCCAGTTGGGAACAGACTAAGGGACTCGATCACCATGACGCCACCCCTCACCATGGAAGCCTTGATGGAAAGAGTGCATCAGCACATCAGGGTAGAAGAGGATGGCGCACGTGCCAAAGTAAAATCTGGGGCGACCATAGTACCAGAAAAGAAGACCTCAGCAAAGGTCAACACGGTAGATCGAAGTAACAGAAACGGACGTGGCAGACGAGATAACGGAGAAGACCCGAATAAAAGATGGTTGAGAATCCGCACTGCCATAACCACGGTGTTCAAGAAATCGATATATCAGATTCTGAGCGAAATAAGGGATGAGCCTTTCGTCAAGTGGCCAGCCAAGCTGGGAAAAGCACAGAAAGACTACGACGAAAGATCGCGGTGCACCTCCATAAAGAAAAGGGGCACCGCACTGAGAATTGCACACCATTGAGACAGCACCTGGAGGAGTTGGTGGCGGCAGGTCACTTGGACAAATACATTGAAGGAGGGACGCAGCCAGCCCCCCAGGACCATAATAACCCTAATGGGATGCCAATCGATGCCCCGTCCCAAGGCATTATCAATGTGATACATGGAGTTTTTGAACCTGAGTGTGTATGCAAGCTCAGGGGATCAATCAAAAAGGCTGAGCACTTTAGAGAGGTGCTAAGTGCCCAACCTGCCATCAAAAAGGGAAAGACAGAAGCAACAAACGTCATGTCTTTTTCGGATAAAGACTTGGAACGAATTTACTGCCCTCACAATGATGCCCTGGTCATCACTCTCCGAGTCAAGGATTTTGACGTCAAGCGGATTCTGATTGACCAGGGTAGTTCATGTGAAATCATGTACTACGAAACATTTAAACAATTGAAGCTGCAAGACAAAGACTTGGCACCTGCCGTATCTCCCCTAATTGGATTCAATTCTATGCCAGAATGGCCCGTCGGTAAAATAATTCTTCCAGTCAGAGCAGGAAGCGTGACGAAGCAAGTGGAGTTCTAGGTATTGAAGGTCCCCTCCACTTACAACATCATCTTGGGCAGAACATGGCTGCATGCCATGCGATCAGTGGCGTCATCCTACCACCAAGTAATGCGGTTCCCCAACGATACCGGGGTAATCGAAGAAGTCTATGGAGATCAGATCATGTCAAAACAATGCTTTGTCACGGTGAACGGCAGCCGCGCTGCCAAAGGATACGTTCATTCGGTGGAAGAACCTGAGAGCAATGAGCTATTCGCAGATGTCAGCAAAGCGACTGATCAGAAAGCAGTGGAGGACTTGGTAGAGGTAAGAATAGATGAAAAGAACCCGGATAAGTTCTTTTTGCTCGGTTCGTCGTTGTCCAGCACTGAGAGATTAGAGGTCTTAGAATTCTTAACCTCTAACATCGAAGTGTTCGCCTGGACGCCCTACGACATGCCAGGTATTGATCCAAACTTCATCAGTCACCAACTTAATGTCCACCCATCTGCCAGACCAATCATCCAACGAACACGCAGATCGACACCCCACCATGCCGAGATAGTGGCGGAAGAAGTAGGTAAATTGCTGGAGGCAGGAGCAATTAGAGAAGTGCACTACCCAAGATGGATCTCCAACACAGTCGTAGTGCCAAAGAAGAATGTCAAGTGGCGTGTCTGCGTCGACTATAAAACAGTCAACAAGGCATGCCCAAAAGACAGCTTTCTTCTACCACGGATAGATCAACTGGTAGACCTAACGGCGGGGCACAACCGACTTAGCTTTCTGGATGCATACAGAGGCTACCACCAAATCGCCATGCATGAACCAGACCAGGAGGTCACATCCTTTACAACTCCAAGAGGACTATACTGTTACAAGGTCATGCCCTTTGGCCTAAAGAACGCAGGGGCAACATTCCAACGGATGGTCACCAAGATGTTTGAACCATTGTTAGGCAGAACAATGGAGGGTTACATCGACGACATGGTAGCCAAGAGCAAGGATGAGAATGACCATCTCGAGGACTTAGGAGAGATGTTTGAAATCCTGAAGAAGCACAAGTTGCGTCTCAATGCATCCAAGTGTGCATTCGGAGTAGGATCTGGCAAATTCCTAGGCTTCCTTGTGACCAACCGGGGTATAAAAGCAGACCCCTCTCAGATCAAAGCAATCCAGGATTTGGAGAGACCAAACTCGGTAAAGGAAGTGCAGCATCTCACCGGCATGGCAGCCGCGCTCAATCAGTTCATAAGCCGGTCGTCAGATAGACTATGACCATTTTTTCATACCTTAAAGGCCAAGTTTGAGTGGGATGAAGAATGCGACCGAGCTCTGGAAAGCTTGAAGGAATATATGTCTTCCCCACCACTGCTTGTTACCCCAGTACCTGGTGAAGAACTCTTCTTGTACCTGGCAGTTTCTCAGCACGCAATTAGCGCAGTGTTGGTTCGTGCAGAAGGAATCCAGCATCTGCCCATCTATTATGTCAGCAAGACATTGTTGGAGGCCGAAACAAGGTACTTGCCATTGGAAAAATTAGCATTGGCCTTAATGATGGCTTCTAGAAAATTGGCACACTACTTTCACGCCCACACCATAGTCGTCCTCACAGCTTTTCCACTAAAAGCTTTGTTTGAGAGGGCGAACTTTTCTGGGCGAATCTTGAAGTGGGCAGTAGAGTTGGGACAATTCGACATCAAGTTCTAACCCAGAACCGCAGTAAAAGCCCAATCCTTGGCAGACTTCGTCGCAGAGTTTACTCCTGGAAGTCATCATATCTGCCCAGTCGACCTAACTGACACAACCGAACTAGGGATGGAAGTTGACGCCAGAATAACGCAACCCCTAACAGAAGGTACTCAGTCAGACTCCAAGGCAGACCTAACTAAAGACAGCAAGGAAGAAACAAACCAAGACTCACCAACAGTACAATCAGATGGCGAGGGGCAGACAGCAAGCATGGACCTTAAAGAAAACACCAGCAACATTCTTGACCCCACGACATCATCTGACCCCTTCACTTGCTGGAAGTTGTTCGTTGGAGAGATGTGGAAGCTCTTTATGGATGGAGCATCCAACCGGCATGGTGCAGGACTTGGCATAGTCCTCATCTCACCAAACGGCCTGGTTGTAGAGCAAACAATCAACCTTGGCTTCCCAGCATCAAACAACGAAGCGGAGTATGAAGCGCTTCTCGCAGGACTCAAATCAGCATACTACATGAAGGCCACCGAACTAATGGTCTACAGCGACTCACAGCTGGTGGTAAACCAAATTTCTGGCGACTATGAAGCAAAGGATGATAGGATGGCCAAGTACCAAGAATTGGTCAGAACAGAGATCAAAAAATTTGAAGTAGTAAGGATAGAACAAATCGGCAGGGAGGAAAACAGCAGAGCGGACGAACTAGCAGGTTTTGCCTCAATAGTAGATACATCCATCCCCCATCCATTGCTCATCGACTACTTACCAAGACCAAGCATCGAAGACCCAGAAGCAGAAGAAGTATGCTGCGTAGATCTGGGCCCCTCATGGATGGATCCCATCATACTATTTCTGAAAGATGGCGTCCTACCGGAAGAAAAGAAAGAAGCCAACAAAATCAGAGCAAAGTCACAGCGATTCTGGCTCTCTCCATCCATGGCATTATACAAAAAGTCATTCTCAAGACCTTACCTAAAGTGTGTTCATCCCAGCAAAGTGGAAGCATTCTTGTTCGAAATACACGAAGGGGTGTGCGGAAGCCATCAAGGAGGAAGATCGCTAGCTTACAGGGCCATTTCACAAGGATACTGGTGGCCATACATGCAGGCAGACTCAGAAAAATATGTGAAGAAGTGCGAGAAATGCCAAAAATTCACACACCAAATACATCAACCAGCTAGAGAACTCCTACCATTGACCAGCCCATGGCCCTTTGCAATGTGGGGTTTGGACATAGTAGGACCACTTCCAACAGCACCTGGCAACAGGAAGTTCTTTCTAGGGGCAACATTCCAACGAATGGTCACCAAGATGTTTGAACCATTGTTAG
>NW_021026205.1:264201-317904 GCF_004153795.1 Camellia sinensis
CGCAGTAAACAGACTACTTCACAAAGTGGGTGGAAGCAGAAAGCTTTGGCATCAATCAAGGAAAAAGATGTGAAGAAGTTCGTCTGGCAAAACATCATCACTCGGTTTGGCATACCAAAAGCCCTAATTTCATGACAATGGCACTCAGTTCGACGGGTAGAATCTTCAGAGAGCTTTTATGAAGAGTACAAGATAGAGTTCTATAAATTCTACACCGGCATATCCTCAAGCAAATGGCCAAGCAGAAGCATCAAATAAAGTCGTCTTGGATGGACTGAAGAAAAGGTTAGAGAAGGCAAAAGGCAAGTGGGCGGATGAAACTTTCTCATGTTTTATGGGCTTACCGCACCACACCTCGATGATCAACAGGAGAGACACCATTCTCCTTAGCCTACGGAATGGATAGCAGTAATCCACTGGAAGTTGGCCGTCCCCGCAATTCGAAGCGAAAATTTTGATTCCAGACTGAATGGAGAAGCCATAGCATGGAACTCGACCTTGCGGAAGAAAAAGAGAAAGAGCACTGGTTCACATTGCCTCATACCAACAAGAGTTATCCAGGAAATACAACAAGACAGTGCATCCAAGACAATTCAAGATCGGCGATTGGGTACTGCGCAAAGTGATGGAAACACCTTGATACCAGGAGATGGCAAGTTAGGGGGGGCAAACTGGGAAGCGTCCTTACAAAGTGGTTGGGTTAGCAGGCAAAGGGCAACCAACCTAAAAGACAAAGGACGGCAAAGCAATCCCTAGGCCATGGAACACGGCCAATCTCAAGTTATTTTATTTTTAGCTTCTTTTTTCAAACATGTGTAATTTCTTTTCCTCTCAATAAAACAATCGATTCTTTCAGCATGAGTTGTTCTCTGTAAAAGTTAGCTTTAGTGAGTTTAGTACATTGCAAACATTTTATTCTAAGTTAGCTGGAAAAACTTAACTTAGAGGTTGGCTGGAATTAAACCAACAACCCTCCTAAGCCCAGATAAGGATCCAGGCTGCATGACGTTTGGTCGGATAACCAAAACATCCTATTCTAGAATTGGCTGGATTAAACCAACACCCCTCCTAAGGCCAGGATAAAGATCCAGACTGCAGGACGTTTGGTCGGAATAACCAAACATTCTATTCTAAGTTGGCTGGAAAAACTAACTTAGAGGTTGGCTGGATTAAACCAACACCCCTCCTAAGCCCAGGATAAGGATTCCAGGCTGCAGGACGTTTGGTCGGAATAACCAAACACTTTATTCTAAGTTGGCTGGAAAAACCAACTTAGAGGTTGGCTGGAATAAACCAACCCTTGTTACTCTTCAGCGAAGTAAGTTTAAGGCTGAGAAGTGGTTGGCTGGAATAAACCAACTCTTGTTACTCTTCAGCTGAAGTAAGTTTAAGGCTGAAGAGTGGTTGGCTGGAATAAACAAACTCTCGTTACTCTTCAGCCAAAGTAAATGTAAGGCTGAAGAGTAGTTGGCTGGAATAAACCAACTCTTGTTACTCTTCAGTCGAAGTAAGTTTAAGGCTGAAGAGTGTTGGCTGGAATAAACCAACTCTTGTTACTCTTCAGCCAAAGTAAGTTTAAGGCTGAAGAGTGGTTGGCTTGGAATAATCAGTCAGATTACTCAGCTGAGACAGATTAAAGTATCTCGGCCACAATACTATTAGAAAGCAAGCTTAAATAGGAATTTTAACCGATATAACAGATAGAAGTGAAAAGAGAATGGAAAAGCCATTGCAAGTACAAACATACAGATAAACCGAAATAAGAGTCAAAACAAAAAGAATTTTTCATTCATCAGAAAGATTACATGGGAGGGGCTCCAAGCCGGTTACAAGTCGAAAGCAAACAAAAGAAAAAGAAAAATTATAAGAATCAGTTTGAAAAGATTCTCCCAGCATCGGCGTCAACATCAACAGGAACATCGGTCACGAGTGTCAGAGGTAAAAACAGTTTTAGTTGAAGCCCGGTCTCTATCGGAAGCACGGTCTCGGTTGTGAAGTCTTCCGCCGATAGCTCCAACCGAGCTGATTGATCATTTGTTTGCTCGTTGACAGCCGGAGTAACAGTTTGTTCATTTTCTTCATCTTCATCATTCGAATCTTGCAAAAATTGTTCTTGGACAGAAGCCAGCATATTCGCTAGTGAGGCCCGGAATAAAATACTGCGGAGCATTGTAGACCTCGGTTTCGGGCCCACAACCGAGCTGTTCCACAGCACTCCCCAGCCACACTTAAAGAATAAGTCCTTCGCCCCCTCGCACTGTGGAATGTAGAGGCCCTCCGCCTCTTTGAAACCTTTGGCAGTTGGCATCACCGACCTTCTTCTTCAAGATCGGCTATTTCGGCATTGAAAAACCAATCTAAAGGTTGGCTGGAAAAACCAACACCCTTCCTAAGTCCAGGATAAGGATCCAGGCTGTAAGACATTTGGTCGGAATAACCTAACACTTTATTCTAAATTGGCAGGAATAACCATATTCTAGGTTGGCTGGAAAAACTAACACCCTTCCTAAGTCCAGGATTAAGGATCCAGGCTGCAGGACGTTTGGTCGGAATAACCAAACATTATTCTAAGTTGGCTGGAATAACTAACTTAGAGGTTGGCTGGATTAAACCAACACCCCTCTTAAGCCCAGGATAAGGATCCAGGCTGCAGGACGTTTGGTCGGAATAACCAAACATTTTTATTCTAAGTTGGCTGGAAAAACTAACTTAGAGGTTGGCTGGATTAAACCAACACCCCTCCTAAGCCCAGGATAAGGATCCAGGCTGCAGGACGTTTGGTCGGAATAACCAAACATTCTATTCTAAGTTAGCTGGAAAAACTAACTTAGAGGTTGGCTGGAATAAACCAACAACCCTCCTAAGCCCAGGATAAGGATCCAGGCTGCATGACGTTTGGTCGGAATAACCAAACATCCTATTCTAAGATTGGCTGGATTAAACCAACACCCCTCCTAAGCCCAGGATAAAGATCCAGACTGCAGGACGTTTGGTCGGAATAACCAAACATTCTATTCTAAGTTGGCTGGAAAAACTAACTTAGAGGTTGGCTGGATTAAACCAACACCCCTCCTAAGCCCAGGATAAGGATCCAGGCTGCAGGACGTTTGGTCGGAATAACCAAACACTTTATTCTAAGTTGGCTGGAAAAACCAACTTAGAGGTTGGCTGGAATAAACCAACCCTTGTTACTCTTCAGCCGAAGTAAGTTTAAGGCTGAAGAGTGGTTGGCTGGAATAAACCAACTCTTGTTACTCTTCAGCTGAAGTAAGTTTAAGGCTGAAGAGTGGTTGGCTGGAATAAACAAACTCTCGTTACTCTTCAGCCAAAGTAAATGTAAGGCTGAAGAGTAGTTGGCTGGAATAAACCAACTCTTGTTACTCTTCAGTCGAAGTAAGTTTAAGGCTGAAGAGTGGTTGGCTGGAATAAACCAACTCTTGTTACTCTTCAGCCAAAGTAAGTTTAAGGCTGAAGAGTGGTTGGCTGGAATAATCAGTCAGATTACTCAGCTGAGACCAGATTAAAGTATCTCGGCCACAATACTATTAGAAAGCAAGCTTAAATAGGAATTTAAACCGATATAACAGATAGAAGTGAAAAGAGAATGGAAAAGCCATTGCAAGTACAAACATACAGATAAACCGAAATAAGAGTTCAAAACAAAAAGGAATTTTTCATTCATCAGAAAGATTACATGGGAGGGGCTCCAAGCCCGGTTACAAGTCAAAGCAAACAAAAGAAAAAGAAAAATTATAGAATCAGTTGAAAAGATTCTCCAGATCGGCGTCAACATCAACAGGAACATCGGTGTCAGAGGTAAAAACAGTTTTAGTTTGAAGCCCGGTCTCTATCGGAAGCACGGTCTCGGTTGTGAAGTCTTCCGCCGATAGCTCCAACCGAGCTGATTGATCATTTGTTTGCTCGTTGACAGCCGGAGTAACAGTTTGTTCATTTTCTTCATCTTCATCATTCGAATCTTGCAAAAATTGTTCTTGGACAGAAGCAGCATATTCCGCTAGTGAGGCCGGAATAAAATACTGCGGAGCATTGTAGACCTCGGTTTCGGGCCCACAACCGAGCTGTTCCACAGCACTCCTCCAGCCACACTTAAAGAATAAGTCCTTCGCCCCCTCACACTGTGGAATGTAGAGGCCCTCCGCCTCTTTGAAACCTTTGGCGTTGGCATCACCGACCTTCTTCTTCAGATCGGCTATTTCGGCATCTTTTTTGCCTTCAAGTTTGACCAACTCGCGCAAGTATTTGTCTTTCACCGTTGCAGCAATTTTTTGTTTTTTTGCTTCAGCCGAGCTAACAAGTCCGGTCAGGCGACCGTTCTCGGACTGTAGCTCAGCTATCTGCTTGTTGGCTTGCTCAAGCTCGGCTGTCTTTGCCTCGGCATCTGCCATGGCTGCCTGGTAGTCTTGCGCAGCTCCATCACTTTCTTATGTGCAATGTTGTTCTTCTGAATGGCCTACAAAAGAGTAGTGACTCTCTTTAGCAGGACTGACAGTTGGGAAAAGTTAGAACAAAGAAAAGGGAAAGTCACTTACCAGGATCATTGATTTTGTTGACGACCGGATGGCCTTCAGCTCGGTGTTTAGTTGTTTGTTGTGGTGCACCATGTCTTTTGGAAGGCAAACACTCTTGGCTAGATTAAAAGCCATCAAGTGATCCTTCTCAGCAACAACCGAGTCAGTTTCCTGAATATCTCGATTTTGAAAGGTAAGACTTGGAGCCCATTTGGAGGAGTCAGCTCGGTCAGAATACTCCGGTTGAGGGTTGGGCGGAAGAATGGTCTCATCCTCGTCAACAAGTCGTTGCTCGGCTTGGCTAGTCCGGGCACGTTTGTTCGCCCGAGATGAGGATGGCTGCTGGGATGGAAGGGCTACCACGGACTCAGTCGCTTGGCTTGGTGGCGGTACCTCGGGTCTGTTGGTCTCGGTCAAGAGCGCCCTTACTCTGTTCCTTTTAGCCATTTCTTTTTCAGCGGTCAGGGGGATTAATCTGATTTCTGGCAAGGTTGGGTCCGGTTCTGGGGCCTCCTCTAGCAAAAAGTCGGTCACCCTCGCTTTTCGGCGGCCGCTGTATCTATAGGTCGGCTTGAACTTTAGCAGCTTGGCCCAACTACGTTTTGGATACCGTAGTGCGGTGCGCAAGGTTGCTAGATTTGGGTAGCTGTATAAAGAATGGAGGTGGACAGAATCTGCGAAAGAAGACTGTTAGTTCGGCTGAAAGATTGAAAAACCAAGATATAGTAAAGCACGCAAGAAAACCGAAGTAAATATACCGAGTTCTCCTTTTTTCCAGTTTATACGTCGGCCAGGAATCTGAGCTTGATGATCCTCAAAGTTCCCAGACACCCAGAAAAAGTCGTCATCGTTTAAGTCTTTATCTGGTGTATATTTTATTATCTTCTCTCGGCGACGGCATATTCTTAAATAGTAGACCCACCCATCTTCTTTTGAACCAATGGAGTATTGGTGGAAGATTTCGGCCAGACCGAGGTTGAGGCCGGCTTGGCGGTTTAGTTCGGCTATTCCCATTATGATACGGTATGAATTGGTGGATAGTTGGGTTGGGCATAGTCTGGTTTGCCTAAGAAACTCACAAATTAAGGGTTGGACTGGAAATCGTAGTCCGGTTTCAATTATGGACAAAAGGGTGAAGGGGACAAAGCCTTCATTTTCCCAGGGTATGACATCTTTTTCGGCTAAAATCAAGTGGACGTCATCAGGTATATTGTAATATTTTCGGAATTCGGCTAGACCGCCCAGAGTATTTACTAAATATCTATACTTTCCCATTTATTTTATAAGTATAAATAAATTAGTTCGGTACAAAAATTGTGCTTAGTAGCTCGGTTGAGCGCGCAGAGGAGGGAAAGGTTAAAATTCTATAGCTCGGTTGGAAAGACTGAGGGTTTATAGCTCGGCTGGTTGACAGATAATCCCAATCATGCTAGGCAGATGGAATTAAGCAGCAATTGAGAGGGTAATTTATGTGAAAATTGGGCCGAGCTGGGTAATGGGCTGTTATGAGCCACAGTACAAAGGGCCGAGTAAAAGGGCCACGTAAGTCACTCCGGTCGTATGAATATTCCGAAGTTAGTCCGGTCCTAAGACTGCGAAGCTAGTCCGGTCCGACGTAAGAACGAAGTTAGATCGGTCTACCAGTACCTTTGAGTTAGACCGGTCTTGGAGTTATACCGGTCACGACTTGTTAGTTCGGTCTAACCACGCCATGTGTTGTGCATGAGAAGCCGACGTAAGAGAAGTAAAAGGAAGAGCTAGTTCGGCTTATTCTACGGCTATGCATAGTCGTGTTTACTTCGGTCGTATTGGAGTTCGGACATGATAGAACCATCTCACTTGGTTTAAGCAGTGAGGGGGGTATTGAAGGATAAGCATTATCTTTCAGGAGTATAAATCCTAGGAGGACTCTGCATGGAGGAGTAGAAGTCCTACTAGGATTGTGCCACACAAAACCTATAAAAGCTCACAAACATCACCTTTGGAGAGGTAACACACAACTTTGCTTTCTGGATACACAGAGCTTTTGTCTATTTGTCAAGCTTACTGACTTAGACATCGGAGAGGTTTCCGGCACACACCCGCCGGCTAGCTTACGTTTGTGTTTTCAAGTGATAAGGCGACGTCGTACGGAGAAGCGCAGACTTGATCAACAGGATTACACGAGAAGGTTTATTTCTTTCCCGTACAAAAGGCTAATCACATCCTTGATGTCTAAAACCACATCCACCAGATCGACCTTCTCCTAAGAAGCATTGACACGAACACATGACACGATACAGACACACAAATTTTTAAAAAATGTAGGACACGACATGTTGGGGACACGTGCAAAACATATAATTTTATATATTTATTATATCAAACTTCTAAATATTTAATATATATTTTATGTCAAATATTTAAATTTAATAAATTTATCAACCTTAGGTATGTAATTTTTTAGTAAAAAAATAAAAAATAATTTAATATTTTTTTTTGTTTGAAAAAAAATAGTCATCAGCATGTCTTTAACGTGTCATCAATGTGTCCCAAGCATGTCCAACTCTTTCCAGAATGTCCAACATGTGTCTGGAGCATGTGTAATGTGTGTCTGTGTCAAACATGTGTCGTACACTTGTACATGACCTCTGGAGAAGCATCCATGCTTCATAGGCCTTCTCTAACAATGTCTCACCGATGTCCATAAAAATTACACACACACACACACACACACACACACACACAATGACTTGATTTTTCAATTTTCAATCATCACACTCAAAATCGTCTTCATCCTTGCTCTATGTCCTCCATATATACTTGTATACATGCATACTCACAAGACCATTTCAAGAAGGTCCATTAAAGTTTTTAATTTCTCTCAGAATATTTTAATTCAAATAATTTAAAGAAATCTTATTCTATAAATAAATAAAAGCTTTTCACATTCTCTTTAAGTTTCCAATTGAATTTCCTCACAAAAGCAGACACTTGAAAGGCAATTTTTGGTCAAAATTTTAATATAAAGATATATATATATATATATATATATACAAAGACAAACACATACATATATGGAAAAATATAAATTATAAGAAAAAGGTTAGAAGAATCAGAATTCTAGCAGGATCGGGATCAGATTGTGATTCTACACGATTTTGTGATTAGAATCGTAGTCACTCTAAGACCTACAAAATTTTAGATCCAGTGCGATCCAGATCGTTTATCCAAACTAGGGTCATAGAATCATAAGATCCAAATCGAGATTTTGATAACTATGCTACATAGTGGTGCTTCCCAACCTTGTACTACGCCAATTTACCCAATTCCATTACACCTTACTCATGTCCCGAATAAGATCATAAATCAAGATCTCACAATGTACCACCTTAGAGGCAAACATGAGAGGAAGGAGATAACATGGAAATTAAGAGAATGGTACCTCCATAATTAGACACTTTGATATAAGTGTAGTTGAGAAAAATGATGAGATTCTCAAAGATTGCTGAAGCAGACTTAAGGATAATACCCCACCTTACTAGATTTGTGACAAAAGGAAACGCTCGAAGGACCTACTTGACGACTTTCCTTATGAGTGAGTTCGTAGGTGCCTTTACTTTAAGTAGAATGTTGCGAAGGGTTTCGTAAGAAAGCGAAGCTTCTTTAAATATCGCCATAATGTAGTAATTATTAAAAAAAAAATTCTTTTAGAATTTAGGATATGACTAGTCAGCCTTAGTATTAGTAGTCCAAAGGTTGTTTAAGTCGAGTGTAAACAACATATACAAATCTATGAAATTGATTTAAAAGAGAGAATTGCACCAAGAACTGGAGATATGGCATAAGTAAGGGAGCTAATGGGGGACGCGGCTAGTTAGTGAGATAAAGGAGGAGTTAATGTCAAGAACCATAAAGTGTAAATGAGTCATATATACCTGACGTGTGTTTAGAAATATTTATGCAAGTCTAGGGTTATTTAAGTAATAAAACACAATTAGGTCAAGGATAGGGGAAGTTGGCTCCCTCTTTGAACCGACCATACCCTAAATTGGGTTTTCATCTTCTACTCCCTATGTTACACAGACTTGTCATTTTTGGCGAAGTACCCATGTTGACACAGCATAACACGGCACGAGGTATGGGTATGGAATTCGGCCTCGATATGATAGTAAGAAAATGGATACGACATACCTGAGCTTCTGATGAGAGAGAAGCGAACTCGATCTGTCTTCGATCTCCTCTTCTACGATCCTCTTCTGTGATCTTGTCTCGATTGACTAATTTCTTTTGCGATCTCATCTCGATTCTCTTTTGTGATTTTTTCTCGATCGACTCCTCTTCTTCTGTTTCTCTCTCTCTCCTTTGATCTGTCTTCTCTCTCTCTTTTTGTTCATCACTCTTTTCGTCTTTCTACCGATCTATTCTCTCTCACTCTCTCTCTCTCTCCTCTTTAAATATAATAACCAAATTATTTTATTTTATCTTTTTAAGAAAAAAATAAAAATAAAAAAACCATTTATTTTTGAAAAATAAATCTAATAAAATCATATATAATATAATTTATTTTATGTCTAAAATAATTTTTATAATTTTTATCTTTTTATTTATTTTAATAGAAAAATATTCTATGCTATGTTATCAGAAAAATACATAATATTTTTTTACACATCCATGTTTAGCCGTATCCACATACCCGTATGTAATTTTTGGGTACTTTTTAGATGTACCTACGTATCCCTCATTTAGAGAATTGCCAAGCCCAAACTCTAGATATATATCCACACCTAACACTCGTACCTGAGTAGTCTACCCCAAAAGCACCCCTAATTTGATTAAACTTGAACCAAAACCTATCCCATTCGGGTCGGGAACCAGGTCATGCTTGTTAAATTTCCATCCCTAACTCGACCCCAACTTGTGTTACATGAACTCTTCTATTTCACCTCTTGCACTTTTACCCAATTTAAACATTTGGATCATATAAAATTTTCAACAACATACATACACACACTATCATTTCAGGAGGATCCATTAATTTCGATAACATACTGTTGGAAAATTTGGTTTTATAGGCTTATTTTGAGTCAATTTTGAGCCCAAATTTCAGTGGGGCATATACATCATTTGAGGTGGGTCCAAGTGGTGACGTATTCCTTACCTCATGGCAAGTAACACAATGAAGTCGGTTCGTCAAAGCCATTTACGTGTGAATGGAAAGTTGACGTTGTTTTTTATTTTGTGAAATAGGAAATTGAAAAGACAAATGTGGGTTACCTTGTTTTGTTTATCCTATATAGAAATAACATGAGAGTTTGTATGAATGTATAAACTCTAGGTTGGCGTACTTGGGATGGGCCCCAAGGGGCACCCCAAGTTCTGTAAAAAGGGAGTTATAGATAAAGTGGGTTTGACCCAAATCCACTACACACGCGAACCGCCACCGTTCGTCTGTCCGGGCGGACACAAATGTAGGTTGAGTCCTACTTTTAATTTTTTGGACAAAATTCGTTTGAATCTTTTCAAATTCTTGCGGGAAAATTTAAATTTTCAAACGAATTAATTTAAAATTTTGCACGAAAATTCAAATTTGAATTTGCTTCCGAACCAGTGCCTTCTCCGGTTGCCTTCCTTCATTTTTTCTGGCGATTCAAATTCATACCTATTCAGATGGTTTTCTACCCTTCCAAACAAGCATCACCATGCCTATAAATAGAGAATTCTCCAGCAAGTTCATTCATTCATTTTCCTTCCCGTTTTTCATTCTTTCTATTTTTGCTCTTCATATTAAATCTTAGAGATTTAAGAGAGGTACAGAACTCATATTATGGTTCGCCTAAATAGGTTGTTTGTAGTGTTACTACAATCTGTGATATTGATCAATTTATCCTTGGAGATAGTTGCCATTAAATCTATAAGTACCTGTGCATCGGCGAATATGTCTTAAATACAAAGTGCCACACACTCGACTTAATCATCATTTTGCTGTTCCATTTTTCGATGTAAAGAAATTCTGTAAGTATTTCAATTTTGTTGATTTAGTTTTTTGCTATTACACAGAATATTATTCTAACAATTTTAAGACAGATTCGAATTATTCTGTTTATACAAAAAATTTCATTTGTTTATTTTTAAACTTTTTGTTACATAAATTATTTTCTATGTGAGGTTTTCATAAATAAATTCAGAATTTTCATAAATAAAATTCTGATTTTCAGTATTATAATTTTTGAAGTTTTATAGAAGTAATATTGTGTGTGGAATTAATTTGATTAAATAAAAGTTTATTTTCAAATTAATTTGAAATAAAAGTTACAATTTTGTTTCTTTAATTTACAGAATTATATTCTGTGTTTTATGATTTAATTTTTTGTGTAGTATAAAATTCTAATTATAATTCTGTTTTATAATTTAGAATTCATGGCTACTGAAACTACTCAAAACTCCAATCAAACTAGTGTTGTTACGGGTACTACTACTGCCCAAATCCCTCCTGCTATTGTGATTGTAATGCTCCAAATTTCTAGCCCAAATGATAATACAACAATCATGGCTCTTTCAAGAAAAATTGAATATAAATCTCGAAACTTACATTACATGATACAATAGTTCTTCATGCAATAATACATTAATCCAACAACAAGAAAATAAACAAATAAATACCCCCAAGGGTTTACAAGTTTTCAAGGCTTGAGCCTGGTTATACAAAACGGTTATTTAAACCCACACACATACAGCCCTTGGCTTACACACAGAGTCACAGTAAAATGAGAGTCTTGTACTCCCAACACACATTTCCTCGCCTTTAGTTAGGCAGCATCACCACATTTTTTCCTGTACAAAAATCTCATAGGGTAAGCATAAAGCCTAGTAGGAAATCCTTAACAAAGTATATACATTTTATACAAGTCTCAAGAGATGAAATGCACATGCCATGCTACGCCCTTTAAAAGAAAATCACATCTTCATCTTTGAAAACCATCATGCTCAATGATGTCATGCAATTTCAATTCTTTAAAACTTAACAATTTATTTCAAGAGCGGTAAATATGACTCTGGTAATCCCTAGGTCGGTGTCTGCAAGTAGACTATACAAGTGCTACCAATTTGTCATTTTTACCAGTATTAACCGGAAGGCTCGACACCTATCCGCGCGGATTTTCGGTCTTTCACCCCGGACTCTCAGGCCAACTTATTCAATATCATCTAACCACCTATCAAGACTTACCAACGTATTTACCCCAAAACCATTCCATGAAAACTTGTTTCTCAACATTCTTTTCTCAATGCAAGTTTTCAAATCAACTTTCAAAGTTTAATGTAATCAAATGAATTGATATGTCAATAACACAAGATGAATATAAATACTGTTATTCCAATTTATCATTCAAGGAATAACACAATTCCTCATTCTCAAGTATCCTCAACAATTAGTCATTTCAAGACTATTTCAACGTTTTTCATATTCCCTAAAATTCATCATTTATATTAATATAAATAAGAAAATTTTCAAAGATTCATTTATTTTGACACACAAAATAAATATAACAATATTATTCATGAATTTTCAGTCTCTTTAAAAAAATCTCCAAATTCTAGGTTTTCTCACAAAAACTATACAACTCAAATCTTTTGAAAGAAAACTTTCCAAAATCATCTTTTCTTCAATCAACGAAGATGAAAACCCATAAGATCATTTTAAAAGAATAAGAGACAAACCCACTTTTAAAATCGCTCAACTTCTTGAATTAACAATCAATTTTCAAAGCTATCGAAAGATGACTTCGAAAATCATATAGATCTTGCAAAAACATATATATAAATCTAAGAAAATCCTTACCTCAAGTTTTGAAGAAGAAATGAGATGAAACCCCCAAAATCAACGGTGTCGAAACTCAATCTTCACCGCACACAACGAAGCTCTCGAGATGATAACCAACTTTGGAAAAGAACTTAGGTCTAAATCCCAATAAATTTGGAGAAATCAAAGAGAGAAGGTGACTTCTAGAGAGAGAAGCTCTCGACCTGGAATTCTGGAGAGTTTTAGAGAAAGAGAGGACTGAAAAAGTGATCTGACATATCAGATTCATGAACTGATATAACATGGTCCGCTCGAGCGTGGAAAGCCTCGCTCGAGCATCAAATACACTAACCCAGTACTTTTGCAGACAGGTCAAACTTCTGAAACCAAACATTCTCTGCTCAAGCGCATAAATGGCCGTTCAAGCGGACAAGCAACTTCGAATGCATTTTGCATTTTTGCTTCAAGGGCGCTGCCCCTCGACCCTGCCAGGGCGCTTCCCTCGGACCTGCCAAGGAGCGCTGCCCCCTCGACCCCCTTGAGCTGACCGGGGAGCTCGATCCCCGACCGGCCCAGTCGAAGTGGCAAAACATGAAAGAAGGATCGAAATTGGGATCGCTACAGTGATAGTGCTGATAAATCATGAAAAAAAATCATAAAAGTTTTTTGGAGCTGACTTTAAAAGATTACAGCAGAAAATACTGTTATATCCTGCTACTTTAAATCTGGCTCATTTCCTTCGTAAGAATGCTCCTTTCTAAAAGAGGATGAAACCGACCGACAAATGATTGTTGCAGTCAATGCTTGGAAACATGCAGATTTCATTTGCCGCAACTATATCTTGAATAGGTTTGATAATACATTGTACAATGTTTATAGCCCTATCAAGACGGCAAAAGAATTATAGGAGTCGTTGAGGAAAAAATACAAAACAAAAGATACTGGGTTAAAAAAATTTGTGGTGGGCAAATTTAAGAATTTTGTGATGGTTGATTCAAAAACCGTGATCATCCAAGTTCAGAATCTCCAACTTGTCATGCCCCACTTTTTAATACTCGAATCCATTACCAAATCCTTTATATTATTACCATTTTCAAGAACACTATCCAACCAAGAAAATGAACAACGAACAAATAATAAATATTCTCTGACGACAATGATGATGATATATAATTAAAACATGGTACAATGCCCTTAGGCTTACATTGAATTTAAATAAATTAAGGGAGTTACCCTTATACAGTACATGGCACTCGGCCAACAGACAAAAAGGCCCGTGGCCACCAAAATAAAAAACTTCAAGCCCTGTACAATCTTCTAGCCGTGTACCTGAAAAATTTGTCAACACGTGAGATGAGCATTAAGCCTAGTAGAGATCCCAAAGATCCTAATGAATCACAACATATAGCTAGAAATGATCATGCATGCATTATAACATACTATATAAGTAATGTGATAGTTAATATCCAAAAATATACTTATATAAACACAGCTTCTCAACATTTCCTTTTATTGCATACCACAATGTAAAACACTTCTTCCCTTTCTAACTCTTGTTTCATTTTCAAAAACATTTCACAAATCTCATTCCCTTTTTATAAAAATCTTTCATGTTAACACAAAAGTATTTCATTTAAACATATGTTCTGAAAACACAATCCCACATGCAAGTCATAACCCAGCCTCACATCTTAATACACTATACGCATCTACTCCTCAATGTACCTATCACATACCCTGGCCACAGACCAAGGGCAAGAAACAACACACTAGGAAAAATTGAGAAACACATGATAAATAACTGAGAGTAATATATACTACCAATTCCATCTCCATCGGCATACAACACAGATGGAAAATACTACAACACAAATAACACATAAACGCTTTACCGGCCTCACTCGACAGGGAATGACCCCAAAACCATACTCTTCTGGGTGCCAACCAGAAAGGAGAAAATCTTTCTCTGGTGCTACACTTTGCCGGCTCAGATACTGCGAGAAACAGACCTCAGTTCACACTTCATCGGGCACAAATCGGTAGAGAGAGGAAACCTCTGTCAAGGTGCCATGCTTTACTGGTGCAGATATGGCGAGAAATGGACCTCCACATACAAACAAGAATAGCACAACATACTAAACTACACAAATAAGTACACAAGTGTAATACATACACTTAATTCAATTGCCACAACAACAACCACTATTAGTTAATCACATTAACTCATTTATTTTAAAATGTGCTTCGCGCACCACCGTCCAACAACGGGTTTTCTTTTATTTCAAAACGTGTCCAAAACACAATGTAAGCCATTACTCATCAAAACTAGTCATCCAACGATGATCCTGTAATACTAATAACATTCTTAATATTTCTCATTCCCGTCTAACAACATAATCCACGACACATCAATGAAATTGTCTACTCACAATGTCCATTTACAACCAACAACACCTCATTCTATATTACATAGCCCACCCTACAATAGTCCTCATAGCATCTATCTAGTAACAAGTAATACCATCCTCTACTGATGGCCAAGGACAAAACTCTATACACTAATTGCTCAATAAATAAACACCCATCTGATTAAACCCAATTCCAATTCCCATTTTAATAAAAGAGTTACAAAATAACAATTTGTTTTGATAACCAATTTCCACAACTCCAAACCCCCAAACATACTCAACTCATCAATACCTAGTTATTGTTTACCGAAAATCCCCAAATTAATTAGGTTCAACATAACCCCATACCAGACTACACAAACCATATTATCTTTTCTCCATTTCTTAGTTAGAAGTTCAGACTTCCCAACCTCGTATCCCAAACATCATCAATAGCACATAATCAACCACCAACTCAACCCATGACCCATAAACTCAAACTCAAACGAACCTACATGGTTTTTAACAAAATCAACTATAAAAACTATCTTTTTAATGCCATAAAAATTAGCACAAGTTTATCTATAACGAGGTCTTGAAAAGAAGCTCTAGAATCCCTACATCTTGAAGAGAAGAGGAGAAAAGCCGAAATTCCATTTGCAATGAAAACACAATCAGCTTAGATTAAATCAATGCCCTCACGACCCTCTACATTTTGGTCTATGGAACTAGGGGTCAAAGATCACTCAAAATAGATGAAACCCAAGCTTGAAAGGTTAAAGGGTTCAAAAATGTCAGAGAGAGAGAGAGAGAGAACCAGAAAAAGTGATATTCTCCACGCACTGACGACTTATATACACGACTCATCGCGACCGCGGTCCAAACCATCACGGGCACGAACTTGCCATCTCAACAGGTTATTGGCATAACCCTCACTACCACGGGCGCAACCACCTAGTATACCTGGTCACGGGAGCGATCAGGACCCTCACGGGTTCGACTGCTCTAATCGCGACCTAACACTGCAGCCCATTGCGCGCAACGCACTCACTCCCCCATACCCAGACCTGAACCCCAGTTTTGGTCACGGCCTATCGCGGACGCGACCTCCAGACCAGCCTATCGTGGGTGCGACCTCCAAACCAGGCCATCGCAGGTACGAAGGCTATGGTCACGGTTGCCACCTGGCTCAGCTAAAAAGTCTTGCGCTGCTCTCTGAGGCCAGCCTAAGACATCACAAGGTCCAAACTCGCAAGGCAAGGTCAAAGTCACCTGGGACAACCCCATGTCGTAATCAGAAAGAATAGAATGGATTGGCTCCAAGCCTGGGCCATTACAATATTATTATGCATGATATTCATGCAGAAAGCATGTGATTGAGTGAATCCTTCCAAGTTTGCTACTTTAATTGAAAAATTACCACAATGATGGAAGGAATTCAAGAACCATCTCAAGCACAAGCGCAAAGAAATGACTTTGGAAGAATTAATTGTGCGATTGAGAATTAAGGAAGGCAAATGAACTTTAAAGAAGAGGGTTGGAAAGCATCCTATAGAGTCAAAGCCTAATGTGATGGAACATGTACCAAAAGCCAAGAAACGAAAATTTACCGGAGAAAGTTCCTCACAAGGCTCTAAGGGAGGGGACACCAAGAAGTATAATTTTAATGGCAAATGCTACAAGTGTGACAAAGAGGGACATCGGGCCAAAGATTGTCGTAGCAAACACAAAGGTAAAGGAAGTTCAAGTAAGAAATATGCTCAAGCCAATGTTACCGAAGTGGACAAAATCTCCAATAGTGTTGATGAACCTTTCAGTCGTTGTCTCCGAGACCAACCTTGTCGGAAATCTCAAAGAATGGTGAGTGGACATCGAAACTACTCGTCACATTTGTGCCGACAAAAATATGTTCTCATCCTATTCTGTGGTGGACAACGGAGAACAACTATTCATGAGCAACTTCTCGACTTCTAAAGTTGAAAGATAAGGAAAGGTTATTCTAAAAATGACATCTGGAAATAAACTCAACCTCAACAATGTGCTGTATGTACCAAACATGAATAGTTGATCAAAGAAAAGTTGGGTCCGAAAGAAAAATGGTATAGTTGGAATTAAGGTGGGGAATTTAAAGAGAAAATAAAGTGGACTCACGTAGTTGGGTAGAGATTCAAAAAAGTTGGGGGTTAAAGTAGAAAGGTAGGGATAAATAATAGCCCTTTATTTTTTTCTATATAAACTTTTTTTGTGTGAATAATTTTCATTTATATAATTTCTTGTGTCATCTATTTCCATTCAATTTCACTGGAGAATAATCTTATTTTAAAAAAATAATTTTAAGTAATGTATAATAATTTCCATTTAATTTCATCAAAGAACAATATTATTTAAAAATAATAATTTTAAGTAATGTTTGTGAAAAGTAATATAATAATTTTATTTAATTTCTTATAGAGCGATCTTATCTATATTGTAGTGAATCAAATATTGCCTTTAATCAAACACTAAAAATATTATATTTGTAAAATTTAAATTTATCACAAAAGTTATTAGTATATTTGTGAAATCTGAATTTATTATAATAATAACATGTGACTTGCACAAATATTTTTTACTAATACATTAATAATATGGATTGCATCATGGTAGTCATTACATTTTGCAGGATTTGGTTATTTTTATTTGTAAAATTTAAATTTATCACAAAAGTTATTAGTGTATTTGTGAAATCTAAATTTATTATAATAATAACATGCGACTTGCACAAATATTTTTTACTGATACATTAATAATATGGATTGCATCATGGTAGTCATTACATTTTGCAGAATTTGGAGTGCCATTGGTGTGCAGCATATTGGGTTGATTTTGGGACATATTTTAATAATTTAAATCGTTTATTTTATAGAATATCCAGTAAATCACAGTTGTAAAAAATTAAATTAATTAGGCATCAGTAATCCTTTCATTAAATTACTATTGTATTTAGTTTTATAGTTCAAATTACACTTACCATTTATTTTTTTAGATAAAAATGTGATTTAATTAAAGGGTCACCAATCTCCGATCAATATAATTTTTTGCAGATATGTTATATACAATATAGTCTAAAAAATAAACAATTCAGATCATATAAATGAGCCCAAAAGGCCTCACAATAATGATTATTGCACATTGATGATATAGTTTGTTCCAGGTGGAACGGGTCGGATTGATCCACGCTCCTCAATCTATGTCGGGGTGGCGAAGCTCGCCAGAAGACCTGCACAAAAGTTCAACGGGGAACGGGGAGTTTCCCAGTGAACCCTCCGACGAGCAAGTTAGAGAGAGAAATAGAATGCAGAGATGAATTAAAGATAGAAAAGCTTAACCTTCTTCTTGTCTTCGACGTTTGCTTATATCCTCCGGTAATCATTTCGTTGTCCCTTCTGGCCCGTCACCTTGGCCGAAAGCCTATGCTCTAGCTTACCTTGTTCATGGTGAAGGCATTCTGTCTCGACGGAGAGGGGTTTTCGCAATAAATGCTGTAAGGGGCTTCATTAATGGCGATGTGCAGTGGCAATAACTTTGCAGATCTTTGTCTGCTTATGTGGCTTGCCCTTCTCTTGCCATGTGTCTTGCTGTCATTGGTTTTTATTGCTACGTGGGGCTTCAGCAATGTTGGGTTTTAGTATTTGAGTTATGTATTGGGCCCTAAATGGTGGGCTATAATCTTTATGGGCTTACCCATGTCAGTAGTCTCCCATTCCCAAGTGCAGCTTTAGCCCAACGATGGGAATAATGAAGAAAACGAGGGTTGTGAGAGATCGGCAGGGTGAAGGCCGACCGAGAGGAGTGACCGACCATGAGGAGGGCCGAGTGGAGGAACCGACCATGAGGAGGGCCGACCGTGAAGGGTGACTGGGTGGAGGGATCGACCATGAGGAGGGCCGACTGCGAAGGGTGGCCGAGCGGAGGGACCAACCATGAGGAGGGCCAATCGCGAAGGGTGGCCGAGCAAAGGGATCGACCATGAGGAGGGCCGACCGCGAAGGGAGGGTGGTGGTGCGCGGGCCTCGAGGGACGGCGGGCACATGGTGATTTGAAATGGAAAAGGCAGGGTAGGTGGGGGGGCAGTGAATCGTGGTCGTACACGTGGCAGGATCCTGCAGTGGGAAAGGTTAGGCATTGGGCAAGAAGTGAAACGATAGGTCATTATAGGGTGTCAAAAAGACAGTTTTGGCGGATTTTTTGAAAATTTTCAAACTGGCAAAATTTAATTGTGACCCTTGGAATATAAGCAAACCTTGGGCTTTTGGTATTATCCATTTCACGTATCTTTTTGCAAACAACCAAAATATTTCAAGTGTAAACTCCTTCGTCGCTAGTGATGCACCCCTGCAACATTTCGTGAACTATCTAGCACCAGTATCTTATGCTATTCGCAGACATACGAGAGAGATAGCCCAAGAGGAAGCAACAAACGCAAGGGTCGATCCATTGGGGGGTGACGACGATGCAGTGGATTTGGCAGAACAATACCGGACGAAGAAGCGAGTGGGAAGCGAGGGGGAGCCGGTGGGGCGACCTCGTTCGTCCACAATGATAGCGGCTGCGCAGCCAATCAGCCAGGTTGAGCTAGATCACTGGCATACAAAGGTCGATAAGTCGACCATTACCGCGGAGGAGTTGGTGGGTATAAGCGAGAAATACCAGATTCCCGCAGAAATAGAGTTAAAGCTACCGACAACGAATGAGAGGCTATCCGACGCCCGATCGGGGGTGTTTGCCCTCTACGAGGAGGCGTTGAAGGAGGGTTGAGGTTACCACTTCCGTAGGTGGTAGTGGATGTCCTAAACCGGTTGGAAGTGGCGCCGGGTCAACTAATGCCCAACGCGTGGAAGATTGTACTAGCCTGTGCAAGCACATGGCCGAGGGCGAACGAGGGGGCGGCTATGACAGTGGACGAGTTTTTTGCATGCTACAAGGCCTCGGGGCAGCAAGAAACATGGGTCACTTTGCAAGCGGCGGCAGGGAGGGGCCTGGTGGCGGGTTTGCAGTCATCAATAAAGGGGTAGAGGCCGCGGTGGTTCTACGTGTCCGCAAACGGAGGAGTTGGAGTGTGCACGGTGTGGAGAGTGCCCACCAAGTCTGTGGAGCCAAAGTTGGGGACAGCAGCTGAGGAGAGGGTGAAGAATGTGAAGGCATGGAGGGAGAAGGAGGGCGCCAAATGGGACGAGCTCGTTCAGCCGTCAGCCTTGTTTGCCGCAAGGTTGGGCCCTCAGCCGACCAGTGGAGAGCTCGAACCGGTGAAATTAGAGGCGAAAAGGAAAGCACAAGAGGCAGAGGATAGGAACATTCTGGCCAAGGCCAGTAAATTCAAAGAGTCACAAGAAGATCGGCCGCCGAAGCCGATCACGAGGGAGAGGGTCCGACCGTGCCCCAAACCGCTGGGGGAAAAGGACTTGGGTGAATTTGAGCCACGATCGCCTCCAATTGATCCTTTGAAGGAAAGGGCCAACAAGGAGGTGGAGGCTGTGGCGAAGAAGAAGAGAAGGGTAAGAGAGAGGGAGAAGGGGCCAGCCCCGAAGAGGAGGAAAGAGGCGACGGCGGAAGAGACCCCCGAAGTGGGGTTAGGGGAAGCAGCTAAGGGGGTAGAGAGTGGGACGACTGGCCCTAAAGAACTAATGGAAAGTGGAGCGAGTGGCGCTGGGCAGAGGGCAGAGCCACAGCCTAGGGAGGGTCTTGCGCCCCAAAGAGAATGAGAGAGGGCTGGGTTGAAGACCGCCTTCTACCACGTCCCAGCGGTGTCCGGGCGAGTGGAAGGAGAAGGGAGAGAGGCCAGGATGGCTGCAGATCACCTGTTGGGGGTGGTCGAAGACGCAGCCATGTGCTCGGTGGCTGGTTTTACTCAGGCCGAGCTGTTGAAGGGCTTATGCTCTGCCCAGATGGAGGTGACCGCCTTAGCAAGAGCCCTGTTGAACAAGGCAGCGGCGGCGAAGGTTGAAGTGAGGAAGGAGAGGGAAAAGTTGGGGCAGGTGAAGGCCCAAATTGAAAATTTCAAGAAGGAGAGCGCAGGCTGGAGGATGGCTGCGGGGAGTGCGTGTGCCAAGGGATTGGAGGAGGCTTAGAAGGCGAAGAAGATGGGGGTGTTGGCAGTGGTGCAGAGCAATGTTGCCGATTGTGCCCATGCTGAGCTACTCGCGGCCAAGTTGGAGCTAGAGGATGAATGTCGCAAGGTGGTGTCGCTCGAGTTCCAACTGGCTGGTGAGCAGAAGAAGCTGGAAGAGGCCCAGACAGCCCGCACCGTCGCCAACGAATGGTGGGATGAGGCGATGACTTGTAACGAGGATCTGCGCGCCAGTTCGATCAAAGAAAAGGAAGAAGCAGATCGGAATCGCAGGGTTGGAGAAGGATCTGGCAGACGAGCATGCCAGAACAGCGGCAGAGAATGCAGGGTTGGAGAAGGAGTTGGAGGAAGAAAGGACCAAGGCAGCCTCTGAAAGGGCAGCATACCCCGACCTGTGCGTAGTAACAGTAGGGCAGTTCAAGGGGTCTGCTGACTTTCAGATGGCTGTCGATGCCGCGATCGCCAACAGCTTGGCGAGAAAGAGGTCTGGGGGGCTGGCTCGTCGGGGGCAACCGCTGGGAGTAGGTGTAACGACCCCATCACGTATAATGATTAGTACTTGATTAATTAAGGCAATTTGGAATTTAATTGCTGAGTATTATAATTTAATTTGGGATTTATGAGAATTGTGGGATCTAATTCATATATGATTCTATTAAAGAGTTATTTCAAAATTAGGAATTAAGGGTTCAAATGGCTTAAGGAAGTAAAATTGAGAAGTTGAATCAATTTAATTTTAATTACGGACCCATTTGGGAGTTTAATTAAATGTTCGATTCAGTTTAGTAAAATTGAGATTCGATTAATTAGGTCCTAATTAGAGTTGATTAAGTCATGAGGATTGAGAATTGTGGTTATTATAAATTAAATTTAATTATGATGTGTCCAATTTGAATATGTAATTTATTGACGAAATTTTGAGTATGATCAGAAATTAAAGGATTAAATGATCTAAGAAATCAAAATTAAGGATGGAAATGAGTTTAATTTAATATTTGGAGCCTTTTTGGGAGTTTGATTAAAAATCTGATTCGGATTGTTAAATTTAATTATATTTAATTAGGCTCTAATGAAAGTCAATTTGACTAATTAAATTATGTGGGATTTGAGATTAGTTATAATTAACTAATTTAGTGTTAATCAAAATTTATTAAGATTGAGTGGTGCTTAATTAAATTAATTCTAGACATAAATTAAATTATGGAGCAAATTAGAATTTGTGGGTGTGTGTGCAGAGAAATTATGTGAGTGGGTGTGCATGTAAGTGTTGAGGTGGATCTCAAAGAATTGTACAAGTGTGCACACGTGTTACATGGTGTAGAAGTGAGGTGTGTGTGAGTGTGTTTATTCTGATGGGTTCAAGAGTGTTATTCATTTGTTGTGCTGGAAGACTTTGAGAGTCTAGAGAGAGAGAATGAAACACCCATAGGATTGAAGAAGTAGAGAAATCAAAGGAAAACTCAAGAAATTGGAAGAGAGGGAGAAGACCCACGGGAAATCAACTATAACTTTTGAAGTTAAAACCGAAGGTAAGAATTTATATAGAATCTTTATTTTATATTTGAAATTAAGAAAGTTATGGAACCAATTCCATGGGTTTGTAGGAAATTGGGTTTTGAACAAGAAATTAAATTAGATTCATGATTATGGAAATTAATTTAGAATTAATTAGTTTGAGTTTGATTTTTATTATTCTTCATAAATGTGAGGTTCATCCTCACATGCATGTTAGAATTTCAAAGTTTTAGATTTAATTCATGTGTAAAAAGACTTATGAGATTAAATTTGGGTTTGCATGTAAAATCAAGTTAGGACCAAGAATATGAATTATGATTTCTTAAATTTGTTAAACTTGGGTTCAATTTCATATAAATAGATGAAGTTAGCAAGATGATGAATAAATGGAGTTATGTTCAATTTATGGAAATTAAATTAGAAATCAATTATTTTGACTTTAATTTTGTGATCTTGCATGAGATTAAGTTCCATTTGTTACATGCATGAATAAATTTTACAAGTTTAATACTCCAATGATGCATACATCATGGATTTTGAAGGATTTGGATTAATTCAATCTCATATTTTGAAGAGAAAAAGAAAATGTTTTGTGAACATCCAGTTTATGGAAAATTAGAATTAACCCTAATGCTAGTTAAAGCTTTGATTTTATAATTAGATTTTTAATCCAAGCATGTAATGTATTTTAAGATTTTGTTTAAATTAAACATATTTTGATTATGAATTAAGTTGAGGTTACAAATTAAGTTGAGTTTAAGATTATGGAAATTAGTTGGAAAATTTATAAGAAGTTTTATGACTCCAATTTCATGATTTCAAGGAAAATAGAAAGAACTTGAGGCCAATTTTATGTAATTAAAGAGAAAATGAGAAATTGATGCTATGATCAAATGTATGAAAATTAATTTAGAAAATTAATTACTTTGGGTGGAATTTATTTGTCCTAACATGAAATTGAGTTCCAGTTGTACGTACATTATGAATTTTCAAGAGTTTTGAAAGTTTAATTCGTGTTTTAAAATTTGTGGGCTTGAAATTGGGTTTGATATGGAGAAGATGAGTTAAAACTAAATTTGGACAATTGGAGCATGATTTTGAATAATTGATTTCTAATTGAAAGTGTTTATTTAATTATACAATGGTTTTCCGCTTTTGTGTACCAAAAGTACATGTTTTGAGGCTTTGAATAACAGATTTGAACTTCAATTGCAATTTTGGAATTTCAGAATTTGCGTTGTCCGCTCGAGCGAGGGAAGTCTCGCTCGAGCGTGAAAATCGAGCTCCTAGCAGTTTTTCAAATTTTACAGTCCGCTCGAGCGACCAAAGTAGCGCTCGAGTGGAGACCCCTTTTTAGCATATTTTGAAAAATTGCATTTAGTTCACATTTTCATTCTCATCTATTTTCAAAGCATTCTAGACATGATTTATGACTCAATAAAGATTAATAAGCTACCAATCAACATAAATTAGTTAGTTAAAGAATGAATCATTGATCTAGTGGTAATTATTTAAGAAACCAAGTAAAAGATCAGTCTATTTGGAAAAGAAGGGCTTAGTAATGACAGAATATGTGAAATAAGAACCCGGTTTATTTGAATGAGAAAGAATAAGCGTAGTAGAACTTCGGACTATTTAGACGAAAAAAGACTAGAAAAGTCAAATTTGATCAAATGAGTAATATTGTATTTCAATGTGTATATGTTATATACTTGTGTAGGTTACGCGCCATTGTCTGCCTGATTTATCTGATATGTCCAATCCGTCTGATTTGCTTCTTCGACTATCTGTGAGTAATAACTTTGTAAAGTTATGTTCAATGCTAAATATTTTCTGAACATTATGATATGAAATGATTAGTTTATGAAATGCTACACTATGTTTGAAATGAATGAATGATTGTCCAAGATTCTAAAATGCATTCGTGGCATCCTTAGCATCATATGATATGCGTCCCTTTATGGGTCATCAGGTCCCTTTTTGGGTCATCGGAAACGTCTCTGTGCACATGAGTTATCGAAATGCCTTCAAGGTCGTCCTTTCATGGGTCATCGGATTTGTTAACGCTAATGGATGTACCACGTATGATTATATGCAAAATCTAAATATGAAAATGATTATGAATATGTATATGAATCTGTTTCTGATTTGGAATCTGAATATGCATGAGAATCTGATTTCTGACTCTGTGATGGACGTTATTCATTAAAACCCTTTACTCTGTTATTATTCACTGGGCTTTAGCTCACTGTATTATTTATGTATGTAGGTGATCAGGTGCGTGACCAAGCTCAGACGCATTTGCCTAGAATCTGTTTTTGTCAGCCAGCCTATGTGCCTCCTGTGGAGGTTTTGAATATGTCAAGTGATTATCGCTATGTGATTTAAAGTTTAAGTTTTGTTTTCGTGTTTGGTTGAACAAGTCTTGTGTATTTTGTAAATAAGGTTAAGTCCCTTTTTGTCTAATCTGTATATATATATATATGACGACTTAAAGATAATGTGTATAGGTGTATATAAAAAGTTTAAAATTTTTCTGTCTCATATAAGTCTGCACAGCTCAATGGACGTTGTATATTGTTATTTGCTTCCGCTAGCCCCTAATATTATGTTAATCTGTCTCAGAGGCCTTCGGTAATCCCAGGATTATTGGCCGGTTACGATGCTAAACTTATAGGGGCGGGTTTGGGTCATGACAGTAGGAGTGAAGAAGAAGTGATCCAAAGCTTCCAGCGGTCAGACTTCTATAAACACGAGATGACTGAGTTCTGGGACAGCGGCTGGAAGATGTTTAAACGCAAAGTAGAAGAGCTGTTCCCAGACTTGGACTTCAGCAGTGTGAAGATCGACAAAGACGACGTGGCCCAGACCCCCTTAAACGAGGGTGTTGAAGAAGAAGACCTCATCTCAAGCGAAGAGAAATGATTGGGGTGAACCAAATTTGTATTCAGAATGTTGGCTGTTTTGTTTTTTGTGTTTTCGTTTTTTTTTTTTTGTTTTTTTTTTCCTGTGATAGACTTATGTATAAGTTTGTGAATGAATAAAATTATGAAATAAACTTATGTAAAAGTTTGTGAATGAATAAAATTATGAAATAAACTTATGTAAAAGTTTGTGAATGAATAAAATTATGAAATAAACTTATGTAAAAGTTTGTGAATGAATAAAATTATGAAATAAACTTATGTAAAAGTTTGTGAAACCTCAATGCAGAGTGAAGTTTAAAATGTAAGAATGTGAAAAACGTGAAGTTGCGAATCATAACCCAACAGGGAGCCAATCTGACTTAAAAAATGTTGAACTGCAAAGGTCCTAAAATGTGAAGTTTTAAATCATGTTGTAAGAATGTTGAAGAGACGTAATAGTGGACCTGGAATTTGACTAAGTATGGAAACTATGCCACAATCATGAAGTTGCAATAGTGGTCTTAGTCGAGCGCTTCATTCGTGCTTAGTTTGGGTTGAGCCATGATTAACGTGGTCTGGTTGAGGCTATGAGTAACTCAGTCTGGCTGAGCTCTTCATGCTCAGTCTGGCTGAGGCTTTAAGTAACTCAGTCTAGCTGAGGCTTGTCATGCTCAGTCTGGCTGAGGCTTTTCATGTTCAGTCTGGCTGAGGCTTGTCATGCTCAGTCTGGCTAAGGCTTGTAGCTGAGTGCTGCAATCAGGACGTTATTAAGGTACCACACAGATAATTGAGATATAAGATTGTTGTCATGTAAAGTGTAACCCATTGGATCAAAAATTTACATAATGTGAGATAAGAAGAAAAACATTCAAGTGTGTAGATTGCCAAAAAGAAAATACAAGAACTGATCAATAATAGACACAGGAATTTATTGAAAATAACGCTTCAAGTGTTCGACGTTCCACGGATGAGGGAGGTCTCAACCTTCTATATCCTGAAGTCAGTAAGTACCGGGACGAGGTTTGGCTTTCACAACGTAAGGTCCTTCCCACTTGGCTGCCAGTTTACCCTCAGTCGGATTTTTGGTGGCAAGAGTTGCTTCTTGCAAAACAAGGTCCCCCACTGCGAATTCTCTCGGTCGGACTTTGCGGTTATAATGTGTTCTCATTTTCTGTTGGTATGAGGCCCGTCTAACTGCAGTGGTTTCTCGGAGTTCTTCGATTAGGTCTAGGTCTACCGACACAGCTCTTCAGTTAGTTCTGGATTCGGATGTAGAACCCTTGGGGTAGAAAGACTGATTTCCACTAGGATGACCGCCTCAGCGTCGTATGTTAAGCGAAAGGGGGTCTCCCCAGTGGGAGTTCGAGCGGTAGTACGGTAGGCCCAGAGTACATTCGGTAATTCCTCAGCCCAGAGTCCTTTAGCAGCTTCCAACTTGGTTTTGATGATCTTCAGAAGAGAACGGTTGGTGACCTCAACTTGGCCATTGGCTTGGGGATGACCTGGGGAAGAGAAACATTGCTGGATTTGAAGCTCTGCACAGAATTTCCTGAACTTGGTATTGTCGAATTGTTTGCTGTTGTCGGAGACAATGGCTTGAGGGGTGCCAAATCTGCATACGATCGACTACCAGATGAATCTGGTTGTGTTCCGCTCGGTTATTGTAACAAGGGGCTTTGACTCCACCCATTTAGTGAAGTAATCAATGGCGACAACGGCGAATTTGGTTTGGCCTCGGCCAGTGGGCAATGGGCCAACTAGGTCGATCCCCCATTTGGCGAATGGGTAGGGACTGCAAAGTGTGATCAATTCTGTAGGTGGAGCATGGGGGATGTTGGCAAAACGCTAGCACTTATCACATTTGAGCACGAAGTCTATCGCATCTTGATTGAGAGTAGGCCAGAAATAACCAGTGCGAAGTATTTTGTGGGTTACGGACCTGTCACCCGAATGATTGCCACATACACCCTCATGGATTTTTCTCATCACGTAGGTCGCTTCAGCAGGGTTGAGGCATCTCAGGTATGGGCATGAAAAGCCACGTTTGTACAAGAGACCACTAACAAGAATGTAATTGGATGACCGGGCCTGACTTTGGCGGCCTACTATTTGTCATCTGGCAGTTCCTCCGTTGTCAAAAATAGAAAGATGTCGGACACCCATGGGATAGGTTCATTTTGGAGGAAGTGGACTTCCTGTTGGTTGGAGGAAATGGCAAAGTGGGTCAGGTACTCAAGGCGGACACCGTGGCTGAGGTCTGACTGGTCTGCAGAAACTAATTGAGCCATCTCATCTGCATTGGAGTTTTTCGCCCGGGAAATGTGCTTGATATGGAAAGTATTGAAGAGGCGAGCAAGGGGGAGTACAATATCCCTGTAAGCCCTCATTGTGTCTTCCTCGGCATCAAATTTCCCCGTAATTTGTCTGACAATAAGCTGGGAATCGCTGAACACCCGGATATGGCTGACACCAATGTCTCTAGCTAGGCGGAGACCTGTTATCAATGCCTCATATTCAGCCTCATTATTGCTTGCATCGAACAAGAATCGAAGAGCACATTTGAAATAACCGCCCTCAGGGGCGGTGAGGATGAGACCAGCCCCACTACCTTCTTTGCGGGATGACCCGTCGACGTTGAGGGTCTAAGAATGGGGGTCTTCTGCCTCAGTCTGGGATTGAGAAGGTGGTGGGGCCATGGTCGGACTGGGATTAGTGAATTCCAGGATAAAATCGGTGACAACCTGCCCTTTGATCGCCCTTCGAGGTCTGTAGGAGATATCAAACTGGCTGAGCTCTACTGACCATTGCATAAGTCGGCCGGACAACTCTGGTTGTTGCATGATTTTCTTCAACGGTTGGTCGGTGAGAACGATAATGGAGTGGGCCTGGAAGTAAGGTCAGAGTCATCTTGAGGCTATGACCAAGGCTAAGGCCATTTTTTCAAGCAATGGGTAGTTCTGTTCTGCTCCCCTAAGAGCCCAACTGATGTAGTAGACCGGTCGTTGGACAGAGCTGTCTTCCCTGATAAGTGCTGCACTAACTGCGGTGTTTGACACGGCTAAATAGAGAAAGAGGGGTTCGCCCGTGATTACCTGAGAAAGTAAGGAGGGGTTGGCCATGCACTGTTTCAACTGCTGAAGGCCTCTTCGGATTCTGCTGTCTACTCAAAAGTTTGTCGAAGAACTTTGAAGAAGGGGAGGCACTTGTCCGTTGCAGAAGCGGTTGAGGGCGGCAACTCGGCCAGTAAGCCGCTGAACCTCCTTAACCGTTGTCACGACCCAAACCCACCCCTAAAAGTTTGGTCCATGACCGGCTTGTACGTAGGCCTCAAAACAGAAATTTTAGAATAATATTTAACCACATACGGGGCCTTAAGCAGAAGCAACATCAATAAAAGGGAACATCCATTGAGCTTGTGCATACATGATGGCTTAATTAATTTAGCATTTACATGCATTCCCATAATTACATATACAATCACAGAATTATGCAAATCTCACACAAACTTAAATAAGACTCCTAAAATTACATAACTCCCAGTAATCAAAATTAAGGCCTCAACACGAAGGCGTACCCTAGGCGGCTTGGCAAACAGGTTGACCCCAACACAATTCTAGTGTCAATCCCCGATGGCTCACCTACATAAACATACATAAAAACAGAGTGAGCAAGGCTCAATGAATAATAGTACGTGATAATCTAATAACTAACTTGAATCACAAGGTATAAAAATGCAGAGAACTTATAGTTAATCTAATTCTGTACTAATTTCAGAACGGCCTTAGGCCCAGTCTTTAAACAGAATGGCTTTAAGCCCTCGAACAGAGTGGCATTAAGCCCTTAAACAGAATGGCATTAAGCCCTTTAACAGAGTGGCATTAAGCCCTTAACATGCATGTATAAACTCAAGAGGTGGCTCGCACAGATTCTAGAGGTGACACGCATTGCAGCACTTAGTTCCGTGTAGCACTTTGTTTCATACTAACAGATCATACAGAATGGCCATAGGCCTAGATGTCACAGTTTGGCCATAGGCCTCACACATGTCACAAATCGGTCGTAGGCCTCTTAACTTTCACAGAACGACCATATACCTCAGTTCATATATGTATGGACTCAAGAGGTGGCTCGTACGGATTCTAGAGGTGACTCGTATATCAACACTTAGTTCCGTACAACACTTTGTTCCATACCAGAAATCCTTAGGTCTTAAAGACCGAATCATCCATATGGTGTCATAGTATAGCATAACATACATGAATCACGGTATTATTACCCTTGGGCAAGGGCCATAAGACCACGGTATTTTTACTCTCGGGTAAGGGCCTTGTTCTAAGGATGCAATGAATACTTATATATATGTGGACAATCACTCATTGATTCAAAACGTAACATATCAGAAAATAGAGCATTTCTTTTCATATCATGTCATTACAGTACACTTAACAAAGACAAAACAATTCACATTCTAACGTGGGTCGCATAATGACGTTAAACCTTTGTATTCATGTCATAGGCATATGTAACACAGCAGAATAATTTTAGATTCACACAGATACCATTGCTCAAGGATGAACATAAATTCTATCTATTCTTTAAGAAGTAACGTAGTATGCTGATAAATAATAGAGGGTTAATATTCATTATGGACAGAACAGAATGATTCCCAAGTCATACCGATGTACGCAAATCTTTCAGCGTTCACATTGATTTCCAATCGTCATAAATGTTCGTGTAACACTTACAAGGAGTAGAGCGTTAGTAACAATAATTATCAATGGTAAATAAAATATACATTTCCGTACTATTACTCACAGTGGTAGGTCTTTGAAGCGGTGGAACGATGTCCTCGTCTTGACCTACAAACATAATGCACATAACAGAATATGAGAATAAAACCAATCTCTTTCTTATTCTTTAATCAATAGCCATGGTGGTTCTAGACTCATTAGTCCTCCATAGGTTATAATCCATGCCTCAAGATAAGAGGAAGCGATAGGAGAAAGGTTCAGACGAAGAAACGGTACAAAACCGGTAGACAGAAAGTGAGCACCTCTCACTAATTTGGACATAACTATTTTTGTATTTAGAATTTGGGAGTGAGACCACCACCATTGGAAACTAGACTTCTGGGGCTTCATTTTAGGCTCAAAAATCACTCAAAACGGAGTCCGAATGCAAAAGATATGCTTGTTCAAAGTTGGCTGAACAGAGCTGTCTCCCCGTACGTGCGGGAAACAGGGCCGCACGTGCGGGAATGGGGCCGCACGTGCGGGAGAACGTACTTTTTTAGCAGATTCAATTTTGGATTTGGTACTGTAGCACCGCACATGCGGGAAGACCTGCCGCATGTGCGGCTCTGGGCAGTTTGGAGTCCGAAAATGGCTCTTTTTGTTCCAACACTTGGTTCTTCCATTCTTAAGCTTAGTTTCTAATATAAATCACTTAAAAACATGTAAGAACATGTAAAATTGCCCCATAACATGATAATTTAACATTAACCAAATGCATTTTCATTTCAAACTAATCAATCTTTGCTTCAAGGTTCAAGATACATGCTTAATCTTTCATAATCTTCAAGGGTCTTAGAACACAACCCACAACCCACAAATTCACTTAATTCTTGGTTGATTTTTATTCTTTGGACAACTCTAAAGTGCATTTCATATGGTATTCATAAGATTGAGCCCCAATCATAAACAAACCATAGAACCCAAGGTCTCATTCCTTAAATTGAATTTAATTAAATACATGCTTAGAACATTAACTTAAATGGTCTCAAATCTTCATAAAATTAATGTCTTAAACACAAGGATTCAAGATATTATCATACCTTAGTTCAATCTTGGTCTTCCTCGCAATTCTCCTCCATTTCCTCAAGCCTCCATGGTTGATTACCCTTCTCTTTTTTCAATTCCCTTTAATCATCTCCAAACCCCCATGATTGTTGAGTTGTTTTTTTCTTCAAGAATCTTGGTCTCTTTCCCTCTTTCTCTCTCACGTTTCTTTTCTCTTCTACCTTAGATAATTTTGGCTCAAATATCTTGAGTTCCCATATCTTGAGTTCCCCAACACACATAACATGCCTCCATATATATAAATATACACACACTTAAGCTTTTCACAATAAGGAGGCCAAACACGCTCTTACGAATCGCACAAAATCAAATTTCAATTAAACTTCCCAGGTGACTCTAAAAATTGAGCTGATCATAAATATGTCATCTGTTCTGATTTCTGAAGCCTCTAAGGCCTTCAATTGGCAGTATTAAGTTAACCACCCAATCGTACATTAACGAATCAGACAAGTTGGATTTCCAATTAATTTTCCCAAATAGGTCTAAAAACTCCCATTAACATACCCATGTACTCAATTGTGATTTTTGAACCTGTAAAGGTCGGTAATTTCAATTTTAAAGTCGTGACCCAACAGATAATTCTTCCATTCAAACAGATATCATTAAATTAAAAGGGCATTAACCCACAAGGGCATAAGGGTAATTTCAGATATGGATTTTGGGGTCGTTACATTCTTCCCACTTTATGAAGTTTGGTCCTCCAAACTTGATTCACCCTGACACAAGTCAAGTTTCGTCTTGGATATACAGCATTTCTTCGTTATTAGCCATTCACAATCATATACAGTCAATTTCAATGAAGTTTGCTCCCAGAATCACAAATAAGTCATTTTCACTGACTAATTGGTAACCCAATTGATACTAATACGCCATAACATCAAATCATCATCTCATTATTCCCAATCCTCGTACATTTCAATCTATTGATCCACAAGTCATACCTTCTAAATAATGTAACAACTTAAGGGTATTCGGAAATGGATTCACTTCAAGTATTCGATTACATGTGACTGATAAGCTATCAAACATAATTCAAACTCTTTAGGTTCACAAACAACCCCCATTATCATAATTCCTCAAAGGTTAAGGAAGCATTCACTACTCAGTCGGGTTTCAAATGGCACAAACAAGCTACAACAATTAGGCCCAGAACAAACAAATGAGTTCTAACCCATGATCTTATGAGTCTTGCTCACTAAGAAGTTAAACATTCAGAACAATGGTTTCAGTAATTTGAAGTATCCCCAAGCGATTTACTTCCATAACAGATGGGATAATAAGGTCCAAATTTTGGATAATCAAATTCATATTCAAATCTTCAACTTCAATGAAGGCTCAAATAATCAGAAGTAAACTTATCCAATCGTAATACAAATTCCAAAATAAATTATTAGCAAAATCAAATACGGATCAAACCTTAATGGTCACAATTCCCAAATTGCAGTAAGGTAATAATCATTTAAAATCCATATTCTCTTGGAAGATCTTAAAGTCGGCATCATGTCATCAAAGTTCATCAAAGCTTTTCCAAACCATCAAAAATATGTCATCAATGGTCATCAAACCATCATGGACAAAACCATTTTCCAAAAATATGTAATACACAAAGTTCATCAAACATTTCATAATTTCACACAATACGTTATTCAGAGATATTATTCAGAAACTTAGCAGAACTTTCAAAGATTATCAGATGATGGGATAATTCCCAATAATATTAAACTTGTTTAAACTTTGACAGAACAAGCTCTGGTCTAATTTATAACAGATAAGACAGAATGACTTCAAGTTCAACATAAGGCATTCATCAAGTATGCCACAATAAATTATCCAGTAGAAAACTCATTCATGCATAGCAAAATATCTCTTTCAAAAACTTGTCATATCCTGAACAATCAGAGTTTCATAGCATACCGAATCATTTTGAGGAAATTATTCGGAAAACTCATCATACAATAAACATGTCGGAAGCTCATGGCATATCTTATTACTTCAGAAAATACTTATCATATAGACATTGCGTAACCAAAATACACATAAGGCATTCATCAAGCATGCCACAATAAATTATCCAATAGAAAACTCATTCATGCATAGCAAAATATCTCTTTCAGAAAACTTGTCATATCCTGAACAATCGGAGTTTCGTAGCATACCGAATCATTTTGGGGAAATTATTTGGAAAACCCATCATATAATAAACATGTCGGAAGCTCATGGCATATCTTATTACTTCAGAAAATACTTATCATATAGACATTGCGTAACCAAAATACAGATTTCATTAAATATCGCATAGCATAACCATTTTCAAAATCATTTATACGGAAGTATCTTCACCGGGACATTACTTACTTAGGTCTATAGTCAACTCATGCAAGATCACACATTATTCATCTATGTCAGAAGTACCGAATGTACTTGATGGTATGACATCTCTAAATAACACAGATCACATAAATTTTATTCCAATGAGCACTCATTTTCAGATCACGATAAAGGAACAAGCCTTGAATTAATTCTCGTACAAATATTTCATCCTTAATTAATAACAGTGAGTTTATGATAACAATAAGTTAGGTTCAGCACAAAATGTATCAAAACAAAATTATGTCTTTCAGACAAATGGCAGTCCACAAAAGAAACATAATTTTCCTTCACCAGCATACATATCTCAATTCCCTCAACATACACTCGATCTCTACAAATTAACATACTTAACACCACCAATGTCCTAGTCAAAATTTCAATTTCTTTGTATTACTAGTGTGATCACAGATCATGATACTTGTATTTATTAACATTCCAGGTAGCAATTTCAACATCCTAACTCTTGATTACTAGTTCCATGCTTGTTATCAATCATCAAATATCTCAATCACAATAATTCCATGATTTGTTAACTACCATAATTCTAATATCTCTTTCCCAAATATTCTTGCTATGGCTTTAAGCAAAGCTCTAAATCACTTGTTATTTCATGTTTCCAGAACTCAACATGCTTGCATTTCCCATTATTCAAGTCAAAACACCACAATTTCATAAACCTTAGCCTTATGTTTCCTTATGCATATCTTTTAGAGAAATGACCCTTTGGGCTCAAGACTTTCAAGCTTCCATACTCATTGTTGCTCTTCACATTCCTCAATTGTCATAATTCCATACACTTAATTACTCAACCACAACCTCAATTTCCCCAAATTCCTCATGGCTATTTTCATATGTAATCCATATCGAAGCTGCATTTAGACTTTATTCACATCACGTTTCCACAAACATGCTTATACTGACCAATTTTAACATCCTAAGGACATCAATATTCCACATCTTTCATTGCTTTAGCCTCAATGTCATACTCATTACACAACCCATTCTCATTTCATAACAACGATCAAATCCTCTTTAGTCACAAAACTCAGTCTAATAAATAACACATGGATTTCCTTCTATTACTTAAAGTTAATGAAAATTCTTATTCTAAATCTCAATACTCAACACATTGTACAAGCTCACATACATCTTTTAAAATGCACATCATATCTTTTTGTTACTAGAAACATGCAACTTAAATGCATTCTAGACACTCTAATGCTCAATGGACACGTGTGTGAGAGCTTAACTCGTGCTCTGATACCACCTGTCACGACCCAAACCCGCCCCTAAAAGTTTGGTCCATGACTGGCCTGTACGTAGGCCTTAAAACAGAAATTTTAGAATAATATTTAACCACATACGGGGCCTTTAGCGGAATCAACATTAATAAAATGGAACATCCATTGAGCTTGTGCATACATGATGGCTTAATTAATTTAGCATTTACATACATTCCCATAATTACATATACAATCACAGAATTATGCAGATCTCACACAAACTTAAATAAGACTCCAAAAATTACATAACTCCCAGTAATCAAAATTAAGGCCTCAACACGGAGGCGTACCCTAGGCGGCTTGGCAAACAGGTTGACCCCAATACAATTCTAGTGTCAATCCCCGATGGCTCACCTACATAAACATACATAAAAACAGAGTGAGCAAGGCTCAATGAATAATAGTACGTGATAATCCAAAAACTAACTTGAATCACAAGGTATAAAAATGCAGAGAACTTATAATTAATCTGATTTTGTACTAATTTCAGAACGGCCTTAGGCCCAGTCTTTAAACAGAATGGCTTTAAACCCTTTAACAGAGTGGCATTAAGCCCTTGAACAAAATGGCATTAAGCCCTTTAACAGAGTGGCATTAAGCCCTTAACATGCATGTATGAACTCAAGAGGTGGCTCGCACGGATTCTAGAGGTGACTCGCATTGCAGCACTTAGCTCCGTATAGCACTTTGTTTCATACTAACAAATCATACAGAATGGCCATAGGCCCAGATGTCACAGTTTGGCCATAGGCCTCACACATGTCATAGATCGGCCATAGGCCTCTTAACTTTCACAGAACGGCCATAGACCTCAGTTCATATATGTATGGACTTAAGAGGTGGCTCGTACGGATTCTAGACGTGACTCGTATATCAGCACTTAGTTCCGTGCAGCACTTTGTTCCATACCAGAAATCCTTAGGTCTTAAGGACTGAATCATCCATATGGTGTCATAGTATAGCATAACATACATGAACCACGGTATTATTACCCCCGGGCAAGGGCCATAAGACCACGGTGTTTTTACCCCCGGGTAAGGGCCTTGTTCTAAGGATGCCATGAATATTTATATATATGTGGACAATCACTCATTGATTCAAAACGTAACATATCAAAAAATAGAGCATTTCTTGTCATATTATGTCATTACAGTACACTTAACAAAGACAAAACAATTCACATTCTAACGTGGGTCGCATAATAACCTTTGTATTCATGTCATAGGCATACGTAACACAACAAAATAATTTTAGATTCACACAGATACCATTGCTCAAGGATGAACATAGGTTCTATCTATTCTTTAAGAAGTAATGTAGTATGCTGATAAATAATAAAGGGTTAATATTCATTATGGACAGAACATAATGATTCCTAAGTCATACCGATGTACGCAAATCTTTCAGCGTTCACATTGATTTCCAATCGTCATAAATGTTCGTGTAACACTTACAAGGAACAGAGCGTTAGAAACAATAATTATCAATGGTAAATAAAATATACATTTCCGTACTATTACTCACAGTGGTAGGTCTCTAAAGTGGTGGAACGATGTGCTCGTCTTGACCTACAAACATAATGCACATAACAGAATATGAGAATAAAACCAATCTCTTTCTTATTCTTTAATCAATAGCCATGGTGGTTCTAGACTCATTAGTCCTCCATAGGTTATAATCCATCCCTCAAGATAAGAGGAAGCGATAGGAGAAAGGTTCAGACGAAGAAACGGTACAAAATCGGTAGACAAAAAGTTAGCACCTCTCACTAATTTGGCCATAACTATTTCTGTATTTAGAATTTGGGAGTGAGACCACCACCATTGGAAACTAGACTTTCGGGGCTTCATTTTAGGCTCAAGATTCACTCAAAACGGAGTCCGGGTGCAAAAGATATGCTTGTTCAAAATTGGCTGAATAGAGCTGTCTCCCCGCACGTGGTGGAAATAGGGCCGCACATGCGGGAATGGGGCCGCACGTGCGGGAGAACGTGCTTTTTTAGCAGATTCAATTTTGGTTTTGGTACTGTAGCGCCGCACATGCGGGAAGACCTGCCGCACGTGCGGCTCTGGGCAGTTTGGAGTCCGAAAATGGCTCTTTTTGTTCCAACACTTGGTTCTTCCATTCTTAAGCTTAGTTTCTAATATAAATCACTTAAAAACATGTAAAAACATGTAAAATTGCCCCATAACATGATAATTTAACATTAACCAAATGTATTTTCATTTCAAACAAATCAGTCTTTGCTTCAAGGTTCAAGATTCATGATTAATCTTTCATAATCTTCAAGGGTCTTAGAACACAACCCATAACCCACAAATTCACTTAATTCTTGCTTGATTTTTATTCTTTGGACAACTCTAATAAGTGTCCCAGTGTTTAAACCTTAATGCATGAGAAATGGCAAGTAAACTCTGTAATTACATATCTGCCATCATGCAAGAGGGTCGGAATAAGTGTCCAAGTATTTAAACCCTAATGCATGAGAAATGGCAAATAAACACCTTGTATTAGAACCTTAACTTAAATGGTCTCAAATCTTTCCATATCATTATGATTTCATGAAATTAATGTCTTAAACACAAGGATTCAAGATATTATCATACCTTAGTTCAATCTTGGTCTTCTTCTCAATTCTCCTCCATTTCCTCAAGCCTCCATGGTTGATTCCCCTTCTCTTTCTTCAATTCCCTTTAATCATCTCCAAACCCCCATGATTGTTGAGTTGTTTTTTTCTTCAAGAATCTTGGTCTCTTTCTCTCTTTCTCTCTCACGTTTCTTTTCTCTTCTACCTTAGATAATTTTGGCTCAAATATCTTGAGTTCCCAACACACATAACATGCCTCTATATATATAAATATACACACACTTAAGCTTTTCACAATAAGGAGGCCAAACACGCCCTTACGAATCGCACAAAATCAAATTTCAATTAAACTTCCCAGGTGACTCTAAAAATTGAGCTGATCATAAATATGTCCTCTGTTTTGGTTTTTGAAGCCTCTAAGGCCTTCAATTGGCATTATTAAGTTAACCACCCAATCGTACATTAACGAATCAGACAAGTTGGATTTCTAATTAATTTTTCCAAATAGGTCTAAATGCTCCCATTAACATACCCAAGTATTCAATTGTGATTTTTGAACCTGTAAAGGTCGGTAATTTCAATTTTAAAGCCGTGACCCGACAGATAATTCTTCCAGTCAAACAGATATCATTAAATTAAAAAGGCATTAACCCACAAGGGCATAAGGGTAATTTCAGATACGGATTTTGGGGTCGTTACAACCGTTCTGGGTGACTGCATTTCAATTAAGGCCTTGATCTTTTCGGGGTTAGCTTTGATGCCCCGCTGACTGACCATGAAACCCAAGAACTTCCCAGATCCTACGCCGAAGGCGCATTTCTCCAGATTGAGCTTCATTTGGTACTTCCGTAGGGTGCCGAAGGTTTCTCGTAGGTCGGCCAGATGATCAGTGGAGAGCTTGTTTTTGACTAGCATGTCGTCAATATATACCTCCATGTTCCGGTCTATCTGATGATGGAAGACAGCATTGACCAATCGTTGGTAAGTGGCTCCAGCATTTTTCAACCCAAACGGCATCACACGGTAATGGTAGGTGCCCCGGTCGGTGATGAAGGAGGGGTGTTCCTGGTCAGACGGGTGCATCAGAATTTGGTTGTACCCAAAGAAGGCATCCATGAAGTTGAGCATTTGATGGCCGGTCATGGCGTCAACCAACAGATCTATGCGATGAAAAGGGTAGCTGTCTTTGGGGCAAGCTCGGTTGAGGTCAGAGTAGTCGCCACAAAGTCGCCATTTACCATTGTTTTTACGAACCAGAACCACATTCGACAACCACCTGGGGTAGTCCACATTTGTGATAAACTGTGCCTCAAGGAGCTTATCTATTTCAGAAGCAATAAGGTTATTGCGCTCCGAGTGGAAGATGCGCTGTTTCTGGTGGATAAGTCAGAAATGGGGCTCAATGCTGAGACGGTGGGTGATGAAGGAGGGGTCAATACCTGGCATGTCAGAGTGGGTCTAGGAAAGTAGGTCGTTGTACTCAATCAAGAGGGCGGTGAGGTCAACCTTGGCCTAGGAGGATAGTTGGCTGCCGATCTTGGCAGTTTTTGCCGATTTAGTGGGATCGATGAGGACCTCAACGAGCTCTTCCACTGGTTCCCCTCTGACCAGCTCGTCCTTGTCTCTGACGTTGAGTCCTTCAATGATCATAGCCTCCTTAAGCTTGACTTCTTTAAGTGAGGCAACATAACATTCCCTGGCCATAGTCTGTTCTCCCCTGACCGTGCCGACCCCAAGATCGGTGGGGAACTTGACGGCAAGATGGAAAGTGGGTGTGATAGCTTGTAAGGCGTTTAAGACGGTGCGGCCGAGGATGATGTTGTAGGCGAAGGGACAGTCGACGACCAGGAAGGTAAACAACTTGGTGGTCTGTCGTGGGTATTCTCCGATGGTGATGGAGAGGTCGATGGAGCCGATGGAGGTCACCCGATCTCCGGTGAAACCGACTAATGAGGTTTGGAGAGGGGATAGACTTTTTTCCCCGATCTTGAACTGGCAGAAGCGATTCAGAAAGATGATGTTTGAAGAACTACTGTTGTCGACGAGAACCCCGTCTGACCTTGTAGTTGGAGAGGACGGCCGAAATGACGAGAGGGTCGTCATGGGGGTAACGGATGCCTATGCAGTCGACTTTCGTAAAGGTGATGGGCTCCATCCACTGCTTGGGCTATTTGGGAGGGCGGTCTAATGTGGCAACTTTTTTGTCTGAGCCCTGTCTTATTTTTCTGAGTTCTGTCCACTGAGCCGAGCGGGATGGACCTCCACAAGCAAGCCTGTCTGCTATGACTCTGATTTCTCCGACAGGGGGGGCGGGGTTACCTTGTGCTCGGGGTTATTACGGAGGGCAATCATGGCCGGGGTTAGGTTGTGCTGGTTGCTGGGGAGGAGTGCGCCAGTGATTTTTTCTGATGGGCTCGGTCCTTTGCCTTTGCTGAGGACGAGTTTCCGTGAACCAACTGAGACGTCCCTGACGTATCAAGCCCTCGACTTGATCTTTGAGGTTAACACACTCCTCGGTATTATGACCGTGGTCCTGGTGAAAACGACAATATGTGGATTGGTCTCGCCGATTGGAAGGAGACCGTGATAGTTGGGGCCATTTGAGGGGATAATCTCGCTGAATCTGGTTCAAGACTTGTTCCATGGGGGAGTTGAGGGGTGTGTATCTTTTGAATCGGCTGGGCGGTCGGGCTGGTGCCGACCGGTCGGTTCGGGGGGGTCGGTCGGCATATTGAGGTGTTTGGTTATTGTACTGGGTGTGTCTAGTTTCCGAATCCTTTCTCTTCTCTCTGGAAGTCGGGTTTTTGGTTGTAGGGTCTTGGCGAGCGGCTAGGGAATTTTCTACGTTCATGTATTTTTGGGCTTTGGAAAGAAGGTTTGCCATGGAGGTCGGGAGGTTTTTTGAGAGGGAGAAAAGGAAATCAGATGACCGTAGGCCGGCTATGAATGTCGTGAGGATGACCGTGTCATCGTTTTCCGCCACCTGCAGGGCTTCGGTATTGAAGCGGGTGACAAAGCTACGTAACGATTCCCTCTCAATCTGACGGATGTTGAGGAGCTAGGTTACCGCACGCCGCTGTTGGGCTCCAATGAAATGGCTGAGAAATGAATCACTGAGGTGCTGGAAGGTATAGACAAAGTCTGCTGGTAGTTAACTAAACCAGAGTCGAGCCGACCCCTTGAGTGTCACGGGGAAAGCCCGACACATGATTTCATCGGGGAATGCATAGAGGATCATGAGGGTTTTGTAGGTCTCCAAGTGATCGACTGGGTCCGTTGTGCCGTCAAAAGAGTCGATCGTGGGCATTTTGAACTTAGGAGGTAGAGGTTTGTCCCTGATGGCGGCAACAAATGAGGAGTTGGCTATGGTAGATGGTTTATGCTGTATATTCTGCATGACCCTTTGGAGCTGGAGCTTCATGGCTCAGAGTTCTGCGTCCCAGAGAGGAATGTTGTCACCACCGGAAGGCAGCGGCGGCTGGACGCTGTTGGCCTCCCCTTCAGAGGTGGGTGCCGGGATCGGTGGATGTGGGCCCCGGGATGGCAAGTTTATACCTGGGGGAGGGGGTTACAAGCCTTCCAAGTTGGGTGGATTAGGCTGCTGGATAGTATGGTTCGGGGCTCGTTCTTGGTTGGATGGGATATCTGGAGGTGGTGGAGGAGGCATAGGAATGTTTCTTTTCTTTGGAGTAGAGCATTAATCAGGGCTTAGTTTTGTTCGGCCAAGCGGTTAATGTTGTTGGTGAGCTCGGTGAAATACTGTGGTGGGTTATTTGGATTGGGAGGGTCGGCTTGATGATCGACAACATTGGGGTGAGAAGCCATGGATCTAGTTGTGACCATCCACCTTCACAGGTGGTAGGAGGAGGTTATGGGGAGAGGGTCTCCGGCAACAATGAGCACAACTGGCGCGCGGAAGAAAAACTTTCCCACAAACGGCGCCAATTGATGATTCACCGGGTTCCAAACGGAACGGGTCGAACTGATCCACGCTTCCCAAACCGGTGTCCGAGTGAGCAAGCCCACAGAGGAACCTGCACAAGAGTTCAACGGGGAATGGGGAGTCCCCCAGCGAACCCTCCGACGAGCAAGTTAGAGAGAGAGGGACGTGGAATGTAGAGATAGATTGAGGCTGCTGGATAGTATGGTTCGGGGCTCGTTCTTGGTTGGATGGGATATCTGGAGGTGGTGGAGGAGGCATAGGAATGTTTCTTTGAAGTAGAGCATTAATCAAGGCTTGGTTTTGCTTGGCCAGGCGGTTAATGTTGTTGGTGAGCTCGGTGAAATACTGTGGTGGGTTATTTGGGTTGGGAGGGTCGGCTTGATGATCGGCAACATTGGGGTGAGAAGCCATGGATCTAGTTGTGACCATCCACATTCACAGGTGGTAAGAGGGGGTTATGGGGAGAGGGTCTCCGGCGACAATGAGCACAACTGGCGCATGGAACAAAAACCTTTCCCACAAAAGATGCCAAATGATGATACAGTTTGTTCTAGGTGGAACGGGTCGGATTGATCCACGCTCCTCAATCTATGTCCGGGTGGCGAAGCTCACCAGAAGACCTGCACAAGAGTTCAACGGGGAACAGGGAGTCCCCCAGCGAACCGTCCGACGAGCAAGTTAGAGAGACAAATAGAATGCAGAGATGAATTAGAGATAGAAAAGCTTAACGTTCTTCTTGTCTTCGACGTCTGCTTATATTCTCCGGTAATCATTTCGTTATCCCTTCCGACCTGTCACCTTGGCCGAAAGTGTATGCTCTAGCTTACCTTATTCATGGTGAAGGCATTCTGTCTCGACGGAGAGGGATTATCGCAATAAATGCTGTAAGGGGCTTCATTAATGGCGATGTACAGTGGCAATAACTTTGCAGATCTTTGTCTGCTTATGTGGCTTGCCCTTCTCTTGCCATGTGTCTTGTTGTCATTGGTGTTTATTGCTACGTGGGGCTTCTACAATGCTGGACTTTAGTATTTGAGTTATATATTGAGCCCTAAATGGTGGGTTATAATCTTTATGGACTTACCCATGTCACACATAATGCATAGCATCCATCCCAAATCCTAAGTTGCAAAAGTATTTTTGGTAATAATCACTTATTTTATTCATTAAATATCACTAGCATTTGTTTTCTCTTTTGATGGGGTGAAATTGGAAATTAAAATTTTAAAATCATGCAGTTAAGAGAAAATATGAAATTAAATTAATAAAGCCAAGCATTGAGCATATAATAAAGCCTCACAAAATACATAATTTGAGCAATCCAAGGATTTTCAATTGATTTTTGGCTTTAATTATAGAAGCAAATTGAGGGCATGTCACTTGAAGCGCTCAAACGGGGTCCTAATTTTAACAAAATCTTTGAATTTTTTGTATTGAATTTTTTTTTTATAAAAGCATTAAGAAAAAAACAAGTTGAAAGAAGATGACAAGTAAGTTTTTTGAACAAGTACTTATTGGTAACATATCGAGAAATGCACCAACTGAGACTCGATCGTCATCTTGAACATATGAACAACATCAAATTCAACAAGTCAGACAACCGTTTGGTATCATCGATAAAAAGTTAAAAAATTATTAAAAAAATAAAATAAAAATAACACTATTCATCAATCAATTATTTAGTCAGAAAGTTAATATATACGGAGGATAAAAAGACTAAAAAGCCTTTGTTGACATGTGCAGAAATTGAAAAAAATAAAATAAAAACACACAACAACAAAGTGCACTGACGCAACATAGTGCAGCACAATGTGCCTCCGAGCTCAGAAGGGTACTTTGGTAATTTTGTTAGTTAATATAATGTTTTAATATATATTATTTCGTAAAAAGTTAAAAAATTATCATAATCATATATATTTTTTTCCTCTACTTTTTTAGTAAAAAAATCAAAAAATACACTTATATAATTTATCCCAAACAACCATGTATAAAACATGTACAGAGAACTCATCTCAAATTTCAAATATTACATTAAACAAATCAAAAAACCGTAACAGAATAATTCCGTTGTGCATGTACACATAGAAAGTATAACGAAGTAGGCCCATTGTAAATCTACAAATTCGAACTATAAAAATGTTTGAGAGCTCTAATTTAAAAATTCTAATGCAATTCTAATGATGTAAAGAGTATTCATTTGAAAGTAGAGCTCACACTCCTCTCTCTATCTCTCTACTCTCTCTTTTCTACCTCACTAGAGTTCTATTTAGAGTTCTCAAATTAGAGTTATGTATCATTACTCTTCGAACTATACCTTCTGTTCACACAGTAGACTTGAGACAAAATGTTAGCACTTTTAACATTGGAGCAAGAATGTCAAAATTTAGGTTCTGGTTGGTAGAATTTTGAAACTTTAGCTCCGGTCATTAGTTCTCACGTTGTGTTTGTTTGCAGCTTTTAAAAATTAATTCAATGCTTACTTTTGAAAACTCGGTCGAATGAGGGAAAATTTAGGCTAACCGATCGTCCGGTCGATTGATCGAAATAGTGCAATTTTTTTTTTTTGCAATTGACACATGTTAGTTTTTATATATTCAACAAAAAATATTTTCCAAATTTTTTAAAAATTTTTATGAACTTTAATAGAATTTTGAGTTGTGTGTTTGATTATGAGTTGTAAATTTTTATATCAAATATCATATGTTACATTAAAAATTCTCCACTCAATTCAAAACTCATTTACCAAATAAATTTTCCACACTCAAATCATAATTCCAAAACTCATAAACTCAAAATATAACTCTTATTCTCAAATCATATTTAGAAAGTTCTACCAAACACTACCTTACTATTTTTGTTTTATAACATTACCAAATTTTAACAATAGCATGTTAAATTTGACATTTTGCATTGAAGATGCTCTTACACACAAACAGAGACAGATATATGGAGAAACTTATGCTCCATTTAATAAGACTTCATGCTTGAAATAAAGAAAAACAATCAAATGACACAAAATGACACTGAAGAAAGCAAAGGGAAGGAAGAAGCAACATGGAAACAAACATCATTAACTGGTAAATTTGAAAACAAGCTGCCCTATAAATCATTACAAGAAATCATAAGCTATACTAGAAACAAAGTTCAGACCAAACTCCAAACCGACAGCGGTAGAGAGACCTCTTTACTTATGCAATGAGGAACGGCAAAACAGTCAACATGAAAGATTCATAATTAAAAGTTGCCGACCCTGAATACGTAGTGTCCTTTTCCTTAAATTTCTCTGTCAATCCCTGCACGAGACATGATCCCAATCAAAACATCAAGACAAAAAATTAATATTCGATGAACTCCTAAAGTACATTTTTAAGCAAGTTTCACAGAAACTATTCACAAAGTTACAAAATGAAATGCTAAGTTTCCACATTAATTACAAATTTACATATATCAAATATCAATAGCAAGCCTCTACAAAAGAAGAATATTAATCAGTCTGGATTTGGCACTATACTACCAGGGTCAATACCAAACCTCCACAAAAGACAATTATTAATGAGTCTGGATTTGGAACTATACTACCAGGGTCGCATATAAAGGTTTCTTGTTATGCCAATAGGACACAACAGTCAAAAGGCCACTTTAGCCCACTAGTTCACTTAACTTATTAGTCGAAATTATAAAACAAGGACTAAGATATGCAAAAATCACCCTATATAGTAACAGTGGTAATGGTGATGACAAAATTGCCGAAAACATACCTTGACAGTGAGGCAGCACTCAATAAAATTGTCATATTCTATGGCTCTGTTCTTTCCACCAGTCTTATCAAACTTAGAAACCAGCAATTCCAAAACAACCGGTGACACTGAAAATCCTAGACTCAGCAGTGCATCCCGCAATTCTCCGGAATCAATTTTGCCGCTCCGGTCCCTATCAAATCTCTCAAAGATTGCCTGAAGTAACCAAATGCCAATGAACAATTAAATCATCGAGACAGCAACAAATCATAATTTTTAAGTATCGTAGCGCGGAAATCAGAGGTCTTGTATATATAGTATACCCTCCAGTTCTGAAGACTGTAGAACACAGCAGTGAATTCCTTTGGCCCTGTTCTCCAACATTTATTCAGCCAGAAAAAATAAATATCAGCATATTGTACTTTATTTGTTGTATACAAGGGGCAATTTAAAAATTCTACCAGTGATAAAGGATGCAAAAATTATTAAAATTATGAATGCTCTGTTACTTCAGAATAATTTCAGCCACTTAACCTTGATCGAAACAATTCAACAGTGTCAACAAATCTTATGTTCCAAGCTTAAGACAGTCCTTGGCATATTTGTTAATTAATATTCGGCAACGGCAACACTAGGGCCTCGTTTGGAAAATTAGTTATTTTAGTTGGTTATTTTAATTTTTGGTTATTTTAATAAGTTAAAGTTTGTGTGTTTGGGAAGATAATTAGATTTTTTTGTAATTAGATGAGATTTTTATGAGATAAAAAAGTAAAATAATTATGGATTTGATGTGATATTTTGTCTTACTATTAGTTATTTTAGCATATTTTATCTTTTTATGAATTTTAGTCCAAAAAAAAAAAAATTGCCAAAAACCCACTTGCCAAATAGGGCCTAGATACAGTTCATGAACAAGACGGACAGTGTCTAATTCCTTCTCTCCATTGTAAGAGTTCAAAACATTATACGAAGGTTTTATCTATACTATCTAAGGTTTATTACATTTTCTATCAAATTATCTATTTAATCTCTAAATTATCAATTGAGTCTATTTAATCCTTAAAATATATAAATCAAAATCTATTTAATCCATAAATTATAGATTGAATCTATTAAGTTCTAAAATATTTAATTCAAACATATTTAGTCCCTCAAAGGATTAGAAAAATAAAATATATGCCCATAAGTATTATAAATTAATAAAAAAAAAACCTACCTAAATAATATTTTATTACAGAAAAATTTTAAATTTTTATTTTTTCTTTAAAAAGTGTTTTATTTCATTGTGTTTAAATTAGTATTAGAGTCCAGTTTCTCAGTTTTGTCAATAAAATTATATGAGTATTAGATATACTGAAGAAGTAGAATTAGATAATTTAAATAATAACACTTTGCTATAAATAATATTAGAACAAAAAAATACATTAATTAAGTTATAAAAACAATTTAGTGAAAACTTAAAAGCAATCAATTAAAAATTATAAATAAAATCTAACATATAATACTAAATAAAGACAAGCATGTAACTATTGCACAAGATAAGTAAAAAAATCCTTACCCTTATAAAGGAAATTCACCAGAAGAACTGATACCCACTTTTCAAAATTAGAATAAAAATTTAAAATTTTTTTGAAATAAAATTTTAACTAGATATAGGGTTTTTTTACTAATTTATAATACTCATGGGTTTATATTTTATTTTTCTAATCCTACTTTAGGAACTTAATAGATTCAGATGATAGTTAAAGGATCAAATAGATTTTGATTTATATACTTTATGGATTAATAAACTCAATCGATAATTCACAATTAAGTAGACAATTTAATAATATGAAATGTAATAAACCGTATTATCTAATAGTATCTATAGTAACTGCCGAAGTTTTTATTTTTTCTGATTTTTTTCCTCGACCATCTATATTCAAATTTATTATTAATTTTTTTTTTTTTCCAGATGATTTCTACACAAGATGTGTTGCAGTATCGCCACTTGAAAACCAAGACCCATCAAGATGTTATGAGCACATGCAGGGGCGGATCTGCCAAGAGACTGGTAGGGCCTTGGCCACCCCCAAAAATAAATAAATAAATCTTTACAAAATTTTGAATATTTATAATATGCTTAGTATAAAATTTGGGTAAATTAGTTAGGATTTTCTTATAATAATTTATTGGGTGAATTACACTGACACCCTTGAGATTTATGTTTATTACAGTTCCCCTTCACATTTAGAAAATTACACTGATTCCCTGTTAATTTAATTTTATGTATGATGATCATTTCGGTAAGAGGGGAACTGTTATGTAACTTTAAACCTCAAGGAAGGGGATGTAATTTCTAAAAAGTGAAAGGAAAAACAATAATAAATATAAATCTCAAGAGGTGTCAATGTAATTTACCCTAATATATTTTAGATTATGAATAATATAAGTTTTAGACTAAAATAAAAAATATCAAATAGCAACAAACAAATTATAAAAGCTATATACCTCAATTAGATTTTTAAAATTATTTCATAATAAAATAATATATATCAAAAAAATTATATGAAAAATATATAAACTTCATGATTTGCTCCCGATCAACTTTCTCATTCCGTCCCTCAACACACGTAACATAAAATTTGAAAGGCACATGCACACCCTCCCATTTTTTAAGGTTTAATATTGCACGAAATTTGAGACACGTGCCCTATTGCTCAATTAGGCATTATTATGATCCTACAATAAAATTTTCATAGCAACATGCAACCAAATCAAATCATATTTTTTACTAAATCAAATCATCTTGGACAAAATTTATAATAAATTCGTAATTATTTCTCAACATTTTAAGGAGGAAATGCAATTGTTAAAATATAAGATAAATTATAAATACATTTATTTAAATTATAAATTATTTTTTGTGATTTTAAAAATTATATTATTAAAATTTTTAATTTCATAACAAATAAACTATTTAATTAATAAGCTATCAAATTAATAAACAATTTTTAATAAAAATAATAATAAAATAAAAAGTATATATATGATATATCAATACAGATCACTGAGAGACTTTTTTTGATTTTCCAAAAATACTATCCAACAATTGATGAGTTTGAAAATTATAACGTGAAAAATATCAAATTGACTTCAAAATATGAATAGTAAAATTATACATCTACATCTACATCTATATATATATATATATATATGTGGAGAGAGAGAGAGAGAGCAGACCGATCTTTCGAGTGTTGGTGTTGGTGAAGAGATACATAAGAAGATGAACAGTTCTGAGACTGAAACTCTGATTGTAGCTAGAGAGCGCCCTCTGTAGCTCCTTATCATCGATGAAGCCACTCCCATCCTGATCCGCCATCTGGAAGCAAGTCACCACGCTTGGATCCGAGCCTGGTGGGAAGGCCGATGGCATCAGAGATGCGAATGGGCTTCCATAGGGCTGTGCCTGAGGAGGGTAGCCTGCTCCGGAGGGTTTGTCCTTGGGGGGCTTGTTGTCGGCGTAGGGTGCCGATGGGGGGGCTCCGTAGGACTGTTGGCCTGGAGCCGCTGGGGGGGCTCCATACGATGCGTAGGACTGTTGGCCGGCGGGTGGTTGTGCACCGCCGTACTGGGCGGCGGAGTAAGGTTGTTGCGACGGTGGGGGGCCGTAACCGTAGCCCGGTGCGTTGTGTTGTGGGTATCCAGACATTATTCACACTGATCGACAGAGAGAGCGATGAAAGAAAGAGAAAGAGACCGTTTCAGAATTTGACGCTGTATGCATGGCTTTTATAGAGGAGCTGGAGTAAAAGTTTGGGCTCGAGGTTGGCTGATATCACGAAACTGCCATTTATTTATTATTTAATAAAAATATATGCTTAACTAATTCTTTTAATGTTTCTATTTAATTGGAAATAAAAAGAATAGAGTAGAATTGTGATTTCTTAAACTTTCTTTTAGAATAGTCATTTTTTCAAAATGGTGAAAGATGATTTAATTTATAATGTATTTGTTTTTATTTTTTTAGCTTAATAAAAATTGAGAATGAATGTTTTGATAAAATCATCATTTTATTAGACTGAACCAAACACTACCTATGCAAAATAAATTTATTGTGTATGTATATTTTACTATCAATTATGCTACATCTCCTAATATAGCATCATTATTTTGATCCTTAATGAGATGAAATAGGGAGAGAATAGAAAGAGAGATTGAGAGAGGAGAGATGAGAAGTATGAGCCTACCTTTTCACATAATCTATTCTATGTCATTATGGGTGAATTAAGGTGCTCAATTGAGAGAGGATTGAGTCAAACATAAGAGAATGGCTCCTCGCTAATTTGTCATTGGATTGGATGGATTTATTGGGCTGTGGTGGGCCTTAATCCATGCTCATTTCAATGCTTCAAATAATTTCAATATGTAGAACTCGTCGAGTACACTATTCCTGTAAAAAATCACCTTAATTGGATATTGATAACTATTTGATCAGATCACTTTTTTGTTAACGACAAGTATGATTTTCAAAATAAATTTTGACAAAAATATGTTTGATCAAGTGGCTATCGATATCCAATTAATGTGATTTTTTACAAAGATAATATAGTCGATGAACTCTACATATTGAACGGTTTGGATTATTGAAATGGGCCCAGATTAGGGCCCAATAGGACCTTCCAATTTGAAAGCAAACTTGAGAGGAGCCCTTTCCCAAACTTAAAAGCTCAATTAAAATTTTAACATTTATAATTAAGATAAATGACAAATACACAATTTGAAATTTATTTAAAATATGAATTATTCCCTAAATTTTAGAAATTACATATCGCCCCTTGAAATAATCAAGTCAATTAATAGTTTTTATAACAAATAATTCCTTTTGTTAATAGTTTTTATGGCAATTAATAGTTTTTAATTTTATAACAAATAATCATTTTGTTAATAAATAATCAAGTCAATTAATAGTTTTTATAATTTCACAATTTTATTTTAATTAATAATTTAAATAAATTTATTATTATATAGAAGAGCAGTTGGAAATTTTATTTTTTCAATTAATTTTATTAAATAAAAAATCATGACAGGGGGTATTTGTAAACTTTTATACTACAAGGGGCAATTTGGAAATTGTAGACACCCCATTTTTGACCGACCTTAAGACTCAGAGGTCATCAGTTGAGCGCTCAGTGATATTGCATATAGTGCTCGTTCAGAAGTTTCAGAGTTTCGGCTGCGAGCCTTGCCTCCGGACTTTGGGGCTCTTGCGTGCTTTGCCTCAGTTCGCGAACCAGGCTCGGTTTTCTCTGTTTCTCTTCCAGAAGGGAGAGAGAGGTCTTGTAGATCATCTCTCAGTGGCCGTAGGCTATGTTTCGTGGTCGTAGGCCATTTTGCCCGTTTAGAGTCCAGTTTCTGGTTTTTCAGAGCCGTTGGCCGTGTGCCTCGGTTCAGGACCGCTTAACCACCTCCGTTTGCTCCGTTTTTTGGCATGCATCTTATTTACTCCCTTTTGAAGGACACTGCGGTCCGAAAAACCAACTTCGTGGTCGAACACCACTTCCGGTGCCTAACAGTCAGTTTTCGGGGCCTCGGGCTGCGCGTTTCGGCCCCCGAACCTCCATTTTGCATTGGTTTGAGTTCATTTTTGGCAGGGACCTCTGTTTCATTGTTAGGAAGGTCGTAGAAGGGTGGGAGGCCAGCAATTGTTCCGACGACCATGTTTTATTCCTCCATCGCCCTCCGTCGCCCGTTTTTCCCACTTGAAAGTCAATGTTGACCACCCTAAGGCCACTTTTTCTTGCCCCAAACCACATATTTGTGTTGTACACACCTGAGAGGCCACCAATATCATATGGCCGGCCAGTAATTGTGTGTGACCCTTTTGAACCCCTCCTAAAAGTGGCCTTTTCTCTCTCCTGGTTCATTCTCTCCAGTTTTTGACCACATGGTTGTGTTGTGCACACATGAGAGGCCCTCTTTTTGGCATGGCCGACCATTAATCTTCATTGACCCTTTTGACCCTTGGCCAACCGGCCATGGGAAAGGCCGAACGGCCACCTAAACCCTAGAAAACCGGCCGGCCATGATCCTCTCTCCAGGTACTTTACAAAAATGCCCTCTGTTTCCTCTTAGATTTTGTATTCGGGGGGGCCAACTTTTGGAGGAAAATCTGAATTCCATTCCCCCCCTTTTTTCTCCCCTGTTTTGCCTATATATCCAGGCCCTCCAGCTCCCATCTGAGGGGTTAGAAAATCTTGTCTAAGCCTCCTACATTGTATCTCTCTCTCTCTACACTCCAACCCTCAAAACCCCTCAAATCCCACACCCCTTTCTACACCACCACATAGCACCACACCACCACCATCCTTTCCAACACTTGGAGCTGGTTTTCCAGAGCTTAGGAGCACCTTTTCTCAAGCCAAGAGTTGCTGAAGCTTGGTCTACAAGGGTGAGTCTTCATTCTCTCTCTTTTGTGCTTTATTTTGTTCTATATCTAAGCCATACTTGCTTACATTTTTGGGCTCTGACCCTAACTGAAAATAGTCATGTTTTAATGTCTTTTTCATGATTGATTAAGGGTCCTTCCATGTTTAAGGTCTCTAGCTACCACTTGCTTCTTTACCTCTCTTGTATGCCTCTTTCTTGCATAGTATTTTAGGCTCATTTGTAAACTGTTTTGAGCTTGGTCATAAACTGAAAAGTGGCTTATTTTGAGCCTTTATTAAACATTGTTGAAGGACTCCTCACTGTTTGAGGCTTCCTTTTGTCACTTGCCTCTTCATCCCTCTTTTGGCCTTATTTTTGCATGTTTTGTTATCCCCTTGTGCTTGTGTTTTTGGGCTCTGGTCCGAACTGTAAATAGCCTTATTTTGACCCCCTCTTCATGTTTGATCAAGGGACTTTTTCTGTTTGAAGCTTCCTTTTTACTCTTTGTGTTTAAACCTCTTTTTAGGCCTTATTTTGCATAGTATTTTAAGCTTGCATGTGCACTGTTTTGGGTTTGGTCACTAATTGTAAAATACCATTTTTTGAGCCCCTCTTCAACTCTGTTGAAGGGATCTTGGCCATTTAGGGCCAGCAGCTGCTACTTGCTTCATTATCTCTCTTTTGGGGCCATTTTTGCATGTTAACTTAGCCCTATTTGTGTTCACTTTTTGGCCTTTCTTAAAACTGTAAATATGTTTGTTTTGGGACTGTCTTGATTCTATGTTCACACTTCGTGTTCAAATAATGCATGCTTTGCATAGCCATAGGTCATTCCATGTACCTAATTTCATGTTTCGGGTCTCATTCCATGTATCGGGTGCCATGTTTCCATGTTCTGGGGCTGTTTTGCATCATATTTTGCTACTGAAATTTGCATGCTAGTATGCCATATTCCATGCCTTGCCATGTCTTGGTAGAGTGGCATTTGGTGCCTTAGGGTCGATCCTCGGTTCGCGTGCACGTGGACATGCATTTCGAGTTGTCTCATTTTCATCGTATGGCTACTGATATGAGTGTGGCTGAGGTCCACTCGTGTTAGTGTAAGTCCATTATACATTGTGTATGCCATTTCATTTCATAGCATTGTGTATGCTAGGTTGTATGTTAGCGCAATGTGCATGCCATGTTACCTCGTGCATCGTGTATGCCATTTCATAGCATTGTGCATGTTAGGTTGTATCTTAGTTGCATTCATGCATGTCATGCATATTGCATTGTGCTTGGGATAGGGGTTAGTCCAAGCACGGGAAACGAGGTACGTTCCGTACTTCGAGTGACGGAACGTGTCTTAATTCCTGGTCGCCGATACTCCGGATTATCCATGATGGAGCCTCAGTCTTGTTATGTTTATATGTGCATTCATTTCATATCAAGTCGTGCAAATCGATTCCTCGGCCATCATGCATCGAGATACGTGATTGGTGGCACAAGGATCGAGGACTACATTCCCTGAAGGGTAGTCATGCATACATATGTGAAAATACTTTGCCATGCCCATTTCTTGCTCTCTGTTACAGCAAATCAAGAGTCAGCAGCCTTCCGGAGCTTGGCACGCATCCCAAGAACAATTGCAAACAGAGGCTAATTGGGGCATCGCAATAGATTTTCGCGCAAGGCAACCCGAACATGCATCATTCATCATCCGGATCAGAGTTGAGGCAGTCCCTGGCTTGCATGCCAATTTATTACTTTCCTATTTAATTTGTTAATTAATTAGGGTTTTGTACATATTTGGACTGTAAATTTGGGACTGTATATTATTTATTCGGACCCTCTACACGAGGGCAATGTTGTAATAAGTGTGCGTGTGTGTGATGTATGTCTTCCAACCTCACGTCTTTCTCCCTTTTATTTACCCGCTTATGATGGTTAGATTAGGGCATGTTCCAATTAGCATACAGTATGATAGCATGTTTGCATTCACTCATCTGTTTTGCATGCACCGGGCTCGATGTATCATACTAACTGCATTTGTATTGCAATTCTGAGTTGAATACTTGTTAGTTGTAGCATTTCACATGCCATCTTTAGAATAGCCGAGCCTATCTTAGTTGCATTTTGCATTTGTTGCATTAGGCATTTCTGTATAGTTAGGACCATGCATGGATTTCTAATTAGCTTCTGTTTTGGCTTGGAGTACTCGGTAAGTTTTATGCTTTAGCATCCTTGCATGCGTGTGAGTGACTACCATGAATAGCATGCTTACCATGAGGCTATATGCTTATGTGATATAA
>NW_021026205.1:324448-335416 GCF_004153795.1 Camellia sinensis
TGAAATCTGTATCGAAGCCCATAAGTGATGATAACGTGTATGCACCTCAATTCTGGCATTACTGAACCCAACCTAGTCTGTCACCCCGTTGGAGAATAGGGAAAGTTGCTTGAATTATGATCAAGGAAGAAGACGGGCAACATCCAAAGTGCTTCTAGACTGAAGAATCATTATCAGAATATTTTCTAGAGCCTCTTGTACTGTGAGTTGAAGGTAAGCTGTTCGAAGAGCACGCAGGGGAGATCCCCGTCAGCAGTAGGGCTTCAATCGCCACTCACCCATGAGGGTGTTCTTCTAAAGCGCCCGCTCACGCTTGTTTACTCTGCGTTCCTAACATCATCGCTATGTACTTGCTTGTACCTATCCAAGTTCTCTTCATCATTCATCACACGATATTGTATGTACCCTATCAAATTTCTTATCTCATTCAACACGATATCTCGTATGTACGGTTCATCTCAAAGAAGTTCCGTTTGAGATCCTTTATATTAGTGTATCAATCACACTTTATCAGTTAGTGTCCATCAAATGACACTTCATTTTCTTTGTGTCAGTCATCCACAACCTCATTCACCCTTAAGGTATCAATCCACTTCCATTTATACTAGTGTAATCAATCACACTCTCTTCCTTAGTGTCATCAACTCACACTTCTTTCATTTTGTGTATCTATACATACATTCTCGTTTTGTGTAATCAATCACACTTCACTTCATTCAGCTTAGTATATCCAATCACACCTTCATTCCACCTTTGTCGTATCTTATCACACACATCTCATTTGTGCTATCTACCTGCACATGATTCACTTAGTGTATCTATCACACTACATTCTCTCGTTTTGTGTATCACAATCCACACTTCACTCAATCTCATTTGCTATATCAACTCATAATCTGTTCAACATAGTGCACTCTATCACATTTGCTTGTCATCATTTTCAGTATATCAACTCATACCTCCTGTTCACTAACGTGTTATCTATCCACACTTCGTGTTCACATTAGTATATCAATCACTACTCTGTTCACCTTAGGTGCCATCTATCACACTTCTGTGTTCGTTTTTGTAGTGTACTATCACTACTCTGCCTCCAATAGTGCAGTCTATCACACTTTGTGCTTTCACTTTTAGTTGTTATCAATCACACCCTTGGTTCACTTCTGTACACTCTATCACACTTTGTGTTCACTTTCAGTGTATCAATCCACTCTGTTCACTTCTAGTGCATCTATACACACTTTGCGTTCACGTTTTCCTCCCCCTTTTGTATATCCATCCATGCTTTGCTTCACATAGTGCATACTATCACACTTTTATACCCACTTTTTAGTTTATCCATCACACTTGTTCACTAAGTGCACTCTATATCACAACTTTGTGTTCACCTTTAGTATATTAATCATACTCTGTTCACCACATAGTGCATCTATCACACTTTGCTGTGTCACCTTCTAGTGTCATCCATCCACACTTGTTCATATCCATCCTATCACACTTCGTGTTCACGCTTTGTGTATCAATTCACACCGTTCACTAAGTCGCCTCTTCACACTTCGTGTTCACATTTAGTATATCAATCATACCTCTGTTCACATAGTCGCTTCTCCATCAACACTTTGTGTTCAGTTTTTAGTATATCAATCATCTCCTCGTCACAAAGTCGCACTCTATCACACTTCGTGTTCACATTTATATATCACATCATACTCTTTGTTATTCACATAGTGCACTATCACACTCTTGTGTTCCCTTAGTGTATATCATCACACTTGTTCACTCAGCTGGCATCTATCACCTTTGTGTATCTGTCACACGTTTACCTTCGTGTGTCCATCACAGTTCACTTTAGTGCTCATCTATATTACAACTCCGCCTTTCATGATCTATCGCACATAGGCTCTACGTCACTTCTGTGTATCTATCACACCCTCGTTCCACCTTTTTGTATCTTTCCCATCGCACAATTGGTCTGCTAAGCATTGCACTAATCTTCTTTATCCTTTCTCACAGGTAATGTAGCTTGTTGCTTTGCATTCTTGCTTTACAACTGTTGCATCTTATTATGAATATCGTGCTTCATTACACGCTTGCTGCATGTCTGCTATGAGTCATTATGAATGATAACCTTCGGCTTATTGCCATATGCTGGTCTGCTATATTTGCCCTGACCTGCGGGTACGCCTGCGGCCGCATTCTCTGTTCTATTCGCATGTTTGTCTAAGTCTTTCGGCCTTCGTCAAAAATGAGCTCATCTCTGGGCTATGACATTCACTCCCACTCAACTCTATGAACTCCCGAGTTCCTGTCAAACGAGGGGCAACTGTAGCACACCTCATTTCATTTGACCTGATCCTTTAAGACTCAGACGTCAACCAGCTTGAGGCGCTCCTCGGTATGATGCATACTATGCCTAGTTCCAGACAGTATTTCAGAGGATTTCTGGCTGCGAGCCTGTGCCTCGATTCGGGGCTCATGCCGTGCTTGCCTGGTTCGCCGAACCAAGGCTCGACTTTTCTCTGTTTCTCTCTTCCAGAAAGGAGAGGAGAGGTGCTCGTAGGATCATCCTCAGTGGCCGTACGGCTACGTTTCGTGGTTCGCCCAGGCCATTCTTGCCCGTTTGGAGTCCGGTTTTCCCGTTTTTTGGAGCCGTTCGCGCCGTTGTGCCTCCGTTCACGAGACCGCTTAAACTACCTCCGTTTGCTCCGTTGTTTTGGCATGCGATCTTATTACTCCTTTTGAAGGACACTACGTCCGAAAAAAACCAAACTTTCGGTGTCGAACACCACTTTCCGTGCCTTAACAGTCAGTCTTTCGGGGGCCCTCGGGACTGCGCGTTTTCGGCCCGAACGCTCCAATTCTTGCATCGGTTTGAGTCTCACTTTTGGCAGGGCCCTCTGTTCCATTGTCTAGGAAGGTCTAGACAGGGACGAGGCCAGTAATGTTTCTAACGACCAATGTTTTATGTCCTCATCGCCCTCCGTCGCCCATTTTTTCCACTTAAAAGCCAATGTTTGACCACCCCCAAGGCCTTTTCCTTGCCCCAGAACCACGATTTGTGGTTGTACCAACACCTAGGAGGCCACCAATATCACTATGGACCGGCCAGTAATGTGTCTGTGACCCTTTTGAAACCCCTCTAAAGTGGCCTTTATCTCTCTCGGCGTTCATTCTCTCCAATTCTTCTTGACCACCTCATGGTCGTGTTGATGCACACATGAGAGGCCCTCTTTTTGGCATGGCCGGCCATAACATCTTCATTGACCCTGTTTGACCCTTCGGCCCAACCAGCCATGCGAATGGCCGTACCGGCCACCTAAACCTAGAAAACGGCCGGCCCATATCCTCTCTCTAGGTACTTATACAAAAATCTGCCCTCTATTACCCGTCCCATGATTTTTGTATCCGGGGGCCAACTTTTGGAAATTCTGATTCCATTTCTCCCCTTTCTTCCCCCCTCTTTTGCCTATACTCATCCAGGCCCACTAGCCTCCCATTTGAGGGTATAGAAAATCTTGTCTAAGCCTCCTACACTGTTATTCTCCCTCTCTTTACTACCACCTCCAACCCTCGCAAACCCCTCAAACTCCACACCCCTTTCTACACTACCCCATAGGCAATTACACCACCACCATCATTTTCAACACTTGGCAGCTGGTTTTCAAAGTATAGAGCACACCTTTTCTCAAGCCAAGAGCGCCGTGAAAGCTCTGGTCTCAAGGGTGAGTCTTCATCTATCTCCCTACTTTTGTTGGCTTTATTTCTGTTCTATATCTAAGCCATAGCTTCTGCCAAATTTTTAGAGGGCTCCGACCTACTGAAATACTACATGCTTTTATTGTTTTTTTTCATGATTGATTCAAGGCGTCATCTCTCATGTTTAAGGTCTTCTAGCTTACCACTTTCTTCTGTTACCTCTCTTGTATCTCTCTTCTTGCATAGTATTTAGGCTCATTTTTAACTGTTTGAGCTTGGTCATATATATTACTGAAAACAGTGGCTTATTTTGAAGCCCTTATTCAATATTCGTTGACAGGGCTCTTCACTTTTTAGAGGCTCTCCTTTTCGTCACTTGCGCTCTTTATCCCTTCCTGTTTCAGTCCTTTTTTTGGGCACTGTTTTGTTAGCCTCCCTTGTTCTTGTGTTTTTGGGCATCTGGTCCGCAACTGGTAAAATAAGTCTTATTTTAACTCCCTCTATTCCATGTTTGTATCAACGGGACGTTTTTCTGTTTGAAAGCTCCCTCGTTTTTCTCTTTGTGTTTAACTCTTCTTTTAGGCCCTTATTTTTGCATAATATTTTAAGCTTGCATGTTGCACAGCTCGTTTTGGGTTGGCTCACTAATTGTAACAAACTACCATGTTCTTGAAGCCCCTCGGTTCCAACTCGTTGAAGGGATTCTTAGTCTATTTAGGCGCCATGCAGTCTGCTTACCTTGCTTCAGATTTATCTCTCTTTTGGGCGATTCTTTGCATTGCTTAACTTAGCACCTATTGTGTTTTCCACTTTTTGACTTGCTTAAAACTGTAAATATCCTCTTGTTTTGGGCTGCTCTTGCATTCTCTTTATTCAACACTTCCCATACTTCAACATAATCGGTGTTTTCATAGCCTATCGGTCATTCTCCACTTGTTTTCTCTTAACTTCATGCTATTCAACAGTCTCATTCCAGTGTATCGTCGGTGCCATGTTTCTCCAGCTTTCTGCGGGCTGTTTTGCCATCACTACTTTGTTGCTACTACAAATTTCCATGCCGTCAGTATGGCCTATTCCATGCCTTGCCATGTCTTGATGTAGCCAGTGCGCATTTGGTTGCCGTTAGGGTCGACTCCTCAGTTCGCGTGCACGTGGGTCACGCATTTCGATTTGTCCTCCATCTTCATCGTAGGCTACCTAATGGATGTAAGGTGTGCTGAGGTCCACTTGTGTTAAGTGTAATTCCCTTATGCATTGTGTATCTCCATTTTCATTTTCATAGCATTTGTGTATGCTAGGTTGTATGTTAGCGCACGTTGTCGCATGGCCATGTTACTCGTGCATCTGTATGCCATTTCAATAGCATTGGTGCATGTAGGCCTTGTATCTTAGTTGCAAGTTCATGCATTGTCATGCATAATTGCATGTGCTTGGAAATTAGGGCTTAGCCCAGCACGGGAATGAGGGTAGCGTTCCGTACTCCGAGATGACGGCACACGTGTCTCAATTCCTATTGCGGTTCATCGCCACTCACCCCATGAGGTGCTTTCTAAAACGCCGCTATGCTTGTTTATTGCGTTCCTTAAACATCATGCATTGTATTGCATTGTACCTATCAAGTTTCTTTCTCATTCATACACGATATTGTATGTACCTATCAAGTTTCTTTCTCATTCATACACGATATTGTATGTACGGTTCATTCAAAGAAGTTCCGTTTGAGATCCTTTATTTAGTGTATCAATCACACTTCATTCAGTTAGTGTATCAATCACACTTCATTTCTTTAGTGTATCAATCACACCTCATTCACCCTTAGTGTATCTATCACACTTTCTTCGTTCGCTTAGTGTATGGGTCATGTTTGGATCATTCAAAAACACAAAATTACTTTAGAAAACATATATACATGACCCCTTAAAAACCATTTGCTTTAAAATCTCATCAATTTGGAAAAACTGAGCTTAAAACCCTCATGTATGCAAGATTTTCAAACTATTTTCTCAAAATTCAACTCCAAAGTGTATAAGCTTGCATGTTTAAACCAAACTCTTGAAATTACACGAAAATAAATATGTATGAGCTCAACTTGAAACCATGAGCTCAAAAGTGTTATGAATTGCCAAAATTGAGATCAAAACTTCTATACATGCATCAATTCAACTTCAATTCCCATCCAAGACTTTCAAAATATGGAATTAATCTTCATAACTTTATGATTCATGAATGCATGTAAGTGACAAATCCCAATTCAACATGGATTACAAAGTTCATGCAAGAAACATGAGAGATCATAACAAATTCATGAGCTTTGTTGGCCCTTTTGACCACTGAAATCCAGCGGATTTTCAATGGTTATTATGCTGTTTTGAGCACCAAAATCAGAGAGGGGTGACCCTCTCACCCCTTGTCTTGTTTACTAGCATATTCGGCCTAACAAAGGAGCCCTTATTTGCATGCTTCCAAGCCATGTTTCAGGCCATTTTTGGTGGGTTTTAGGACCTTCATAGGCTCTGTCCAGAGACCTTTTTGCCATTTTGGGTGTCCATCTTGCATGTGTAGAACAACCCTCTTTATAGCCTATCAAAGGGGCATGTTATTCTTGCATGCATTGGTCAAGTTTCAGTGGGTTTTTGGGCTTCATTTGACATGCCATGATTCTGTTTTTGACTGGTTTGGTGGCCTCTCATGTGCTTCATATGGTTGTAGTGTAAATCATGGTTCACTAGCTTTTGCATGATGTTTTGGCCCTCTTTCCTAGCATATTTTGGCCATGATCCAAACTAATTTCATTCATATTTTGGGCTGCCTTAGCTCTGTTTGAAGTGTTTTGGGTCATGCATGCATTGTTGTATATGGCCATAGTTCAATTTAAGCTCACTAGCTTTGCATATCGGGTCCACTAGCATGAGTTGTTTGGATCTATCACACTTTGTGTTCACCTTTAGTGTATCCATCACACTTGTTCACTAAGTGCATCTATCACACTTCGTGTTCACCTTTTGTGTATCAATCACACTCGTTCACTAAGTGCCTCTATCACACTTCGTGTTCACATTTAGTATATCAATCATACTCTGTTCACATAGTGCTTCTATCACACTTTGTGTTCATTTTTAGTATATCAATCATACTCTGTTCACTAAGTGCATCTATCACACTTCGTGTTCACATTTATTATATCAATCATACTCTGTTCACATAGTGCATCTATCACACTTTGTGTTCACCTTTAGTGTATCTATCACACTTGTTCACTCAGTGCATCTATCACACTTTGTGTATCTGTCACACGTTTACTTCGTGTGTCCATCACATGTTCACTTTAGTGTATCTATCATTACACTCGCTTTGTATGTCTATCGCACATGCTTACTCACTCTGTGTATCTATCACACCTCGTCCACTTTTGTGTATTTATCGCACATGCTCGCTAAGATTGCATAATCTTCTTTTATCCTTTCTGCAGGTAATGTAGTTGTTGCTTTGCATTCTTGCTTAAAACTGTTGCATCTATTATGAATATGTGCTTCATTACAGCTTGCTGCATTTGCATGATCATTGAGATACCTTCGGCTTCTTGCATTGTTGGTTGCATTTTGCCCCTACCTGCGGGTACGCCTGCGGGCGCATCTCTGTTTATCTCGCATGTTTGTCTAAGTCTTCGGCCTTGTCAAAAATGAGTCATCTCTGGGCTTTGACATTCACTCCCATCACTTATGACTTCCGAGTTCTGTCAAAGAGGGGCAACTGTAGACACCTCATTTTTGACCGACCTTAAGACTCAGACGTCACCAGTTGAGCGCTCGGTGATATTGCATATAGTGCTCGTTCAGAAGTTTCAGAGTTTCGGCTGCGAGCCTTGCCTCCGGACTTCGGGGCTCATGCGTGCTTTGCCTTGGTTCGCGAACCAGGCTCGATTTTCTCTGTTTCTCTTCCAGAAAGGAGAGAGAGGTCTCGTAGATCATCCCTCAGTGGCCGTAGGCTACGTTTCGTGGTCGTAGGCCATTTTGCCCGTTTGGAGTCCGGTTTCCCGTTTTTTGGAGCCGTTGGCCGTGTGCCTCGGTTCGAGACCGCTTAACTACCTCCGTTTGCTCCGTTTTTTGGCATGCATCTTATTTACTCCCTTTTGAAGGACACTACGGTCCGAAAAACCAACTTCGTGGTCGAACACCACTTCCGGTGCCTAACAGTCAGTTTTCGGGGCCTCGGGCTGCGCGTTTCGGCCCCCGAACCTCCATTTTGCATCGGTTTGAGTTCACTTTTGGCAGGGACCTCTGTTTCATTGTTAGGAAGGTCGTAGAAGGGTGAGAGGCCAGTAATTGTTCTAACGACCATGTTTTATTCCTCCATCGCCCTCCGTCGCCCATTTTTTCCACTTAAAAGCCAATGTTGACCACCCCAAGGCCACTTTTTCTTGCCCCAAACCACGTATTTGTGTTGTACACACCTAGGAGGCCACCAATATCATATGGCCGGCCAGTAATTGTGTGTGACCCTTTTGAACCCCTCCTAAAAGTGGCCTTTTCTCTCTCCTGGTTCATTCTCTCCAGTTTTTGACCACATGGTTGTGTTGTGCACACATGAGAGGCCCTCTTTTTGGCATGGCCGGCCATTAATCTTCATTGACCCTTTTGACCCTTGGCCAACCAGCCATGGGGAAGGCCGACCGGCCACCTAAACCTTAGAAAACCGGCCGGCCATGATCCTCTCTCTAGGTACTTTACAAAAATGCCCTCTATTACCCCCCAGATTTTGTATCCGGGGGGGCCAACTTTTGGGGGGAAATTTGAATTCCATTCCTCCCCTTTTTTCCCCCCTCTTTTGCCTATATATCCAGGCCCACCAGCTCCCATTTGAGGGGTTAGAAAATCTTGTCTAAGCCTCCTACATTGTATCTCTCTCTTACTACACTCCAACCCTCAAAACCCCTCAAATCCCACACCCCTTTCTACACTACCACATAGCAACACACCACCACCATCATTTTCAACACTTGGAGCTGGTTTTCCAAAGCTTAGGAGCACCTTTTCTCAAGCCAAGAGCTGCTGAAGCTTGGTCTACAAGGGTGAGTCTTCATTCTCCCTCTTTTGTGCTTTATTTTGTTCTATATCTAAGCCATAGTTGCTAACATTTTTGGGCTCCGACCCTAACTGAAAATAGTCATGTTTTAATGTTTTTTTCATGATTGATTAAGGGTCCTTCCATGTTTAAGGTCTCTAGCTACCACTTTCTTCTTTACCTCTCTTGTATGCCTCTTTCTTGCATAGTATTTTAGGCTCATTTTTAAACTGTTTTGAGCTTGGTCATAAACTGAAAAGTGGCTTATTTTGAGCCCTTATTCAATATTGTTGAAGGGCTCTTCACTTTTTGAGGCTTCCTTTTGTCACTTGCCTCTTTATCCCTCTTTTAGCCTTATTTTTGCATGTTTTGTTAGCCCCTTGTTCTTGTGTTTTTGGGCTCTGGTCCGAACTGTAAATAGTCTTATTTTAACTCCCTCTTCATGTTTGATCAAGGGACGTTTTCTGTTTGAAGCTCCCTTTTTTCTCTTTGTGTTTAAACCTCTTTTTAGGCCTTATTTTGCATAATATTTTAAGCTTGCATGTGCACTGTTTTGGGTTTGGTCACTAATTGAAAAATACCATGTTTTGAGCCCCTCTTCAACTCTGTTGAAGGGATCTTGTCCATTTAGGGCCAGCAGTTGCTACTTGCTTCATTATCTCTCTTTTGGGGCCATTTTTGCATGTTAACTTAGCCCTATTTGTGTTCACTTTTTGACCTTGCTTAAAACTGTAAATATTCTTGTTTTGGGACTGTCTTGATTCTTTATTCACACTTCATATTCAAATAATGCATTGTTTTCATAGCCATAGGTCATTCCATGTACCTAACTTCATGTTTCAAGTCTCATTCCATGTATCGGGTGCCATGTTTCCATGTTCTGGGGCTGTTTTGCATCATATTTTGCTACTAAAATTTCCATGCTAGTATGCCATATTCCATGCCTTGCCATGTCTTGGTAGAGTGGCATTTGGTGCCTTAGGGTCGATCCTCAGTTCGCGTGCACGTGGGTACGCATTTCGAGTTGTCTCATTTTCATCGTATGGCTACTGATGTAAGTGTGGCTGAGGTCCACTTGTGTTAGTGTAATTCCATTATGCATTGTGTATTCCATTTCATTTCATAGCATTGTGTATGCTAGGTTGTATGTTAGCGCATTGTGCATGCCATGTTACCTCGTGCATCGTGTATGCCATTTCATAGCATTGTGCATGTTAGGTTGTATCTTAGTTGCATTCATGCATGTCATGCATATTGCATTGTGCTTGGGATAGGGGTTAGCCCAAGCACGGGAAATGAGGTACGTTCCGTACTCCGAGTGACGGAACGTGTCTCAATTCCTGGTCGCCGACACTCCGGATTATCCATGATGAAGCCTCAGTCTTGTTATGTTTATATGTGCATTCATTTCATATCAAGTCGTGCAAATCGATTCCTCGGCTATCATGCATCGAGATACGTGATTGGTGGCACGAAGATCGAGGACTACACTCCCTGAAGGGTAGTCATGCATACATATGTGAAAATACTTTTCCATGCCCCTTTCTTGCTCTCTGTTACAGCAAATCAAGAGTCAGCAGCCTTTCGAAGCTTGGCACGCATCCCAAGAACAATCGTAAACAGAGGCTAATTGGGGCATCGCAATGGATTTCCGCGCAAGGCAACCCGAACATGCATCATTCATCATCCGAATCAGAGTTGAGGCAGTCCCTGGCTTGCATGCCAATTTATTACTTTCCTAGTTAAATTTGTAAATTAATTAGGGTTTTGTACTTATTCAGACTGTATTATTCATTTGGGACTGTATATTATTTATTCGGACCCTCTGCGCGAGGGCACAACTGTAATAAGTGTGCGTTCTCTCTACGCTCCAACCCTCAAAACCTCCCAAACCCTACACCATTTCTACACCACCACATAGCACCACACCACCGCCATCCTTTCCAACACTTAGAGCTGGTTTTCCAGAGGCAAGGAGCACCTTTTTTCAAGCCAAGAGGCTGTTGAAGTTTGGTCTACAAGGGTGAGCCATACTTTCCCTCTTTTTGAGCTTCTATTGCATGCTTTCTAAGCCATACTTGCTTCCATTTTTGGGCTCTGACCCTAACTGAAAATAGCATTATTTTGAAGTCTTTTGCATGTTTTTTTTAGGGTCCTTCTATGTTTAAGGTCTCTAGCTACCACTTGCTTCTTTACCTCTCTTGTATGCCT